>CM036246.1:38585626-38598126 GCA_020698575.1 Bostrychus sinensis | reverse complement strand
TTAGACTCTGGTTAGACTCTGGTTAGACTCTGGTTAGACTCTGGTTAGACTCTGGTTAGTCATCAGTTAGACTCTGGTTAGACTCTGGTTAGATTCTGGTTAGACTCTGGTTAGACTCTGGTTAGACTCTGGTTAGACTCTGGTTAGTCATCAGTTAGACTCTGGTTAGACTCTGGTTAGACTCTGGTTAGACTCTGGTTAGATTCTGGTTAGACTCTGGTTAGATTCTGGTTAGACTCTGGTTAGACTCTGGTTAGACTCTGGTTAGACTCTGGTTAGATTCTGGTTAGATTCTGGTTAGACTCTGGTTAGATTCTGGTTAGACTCTGGTTAGATTCTGGTTAGACTCTGGTTAGTCATCAGTTAGATTCTGGTTAGACTCTGGTTAGTCTCTGGTTAGACTCTGGTTAGACTCTGGTTAGTCTCTGGTTAGACTCTGGTTAGACTCTGGTTAGTCTCTGGTTAGTCATCAGTTAGACTCTGGTTAGACTCTGGTTAGATTCTGGTTAGACTCTGGTTAGACTCTGGTTAGACTCTGGTTAGACTCTGGTTAGTCATCAGTTAGACTCTGGTTAGACTCTGGTTAGACTCTGGTTAGACTCTGGTTAGATTCTGGTTAGACTCTGGTTAGATTCTGGTTAGACTCTGGTTAGACTCTGGTTAGACTCTGGTTAGACTCTGGTTAGATTCTGGTTAGATTCTGGTTAGACTCTGGTTAGATTCTGGTTAGACTCTGGTTAGATTCTGGTTAGACTCTGGTTAGTCATCAGTTAGATTCTGGTTAGACTCTGGTTAGTCTCTGGTTAGACTCTGGTTAGACTCTGGTTAGTCTCTGGTTAGACTCTGGTTAGACTCTGGTTAGTCTCTGGTTAGTCATCAGTTAGACTCTGGTTAGACTCTGGTTAGATTCTGGTTAGACTCTGGTTAGATTCTGGTTAGATTCTGGTTAGACTCTGGTTAGTCTCCAGTTAGATTCTGGTTAGACTCTGGTTAGACTCTGGTTAGTCTCCAGTTAGATTCTGGTTAGACTCTGGTTAGACTCTGGTTAGTCTCCAGTTAGATTCTGGTTAGACTCTGGTTAGACTCTGGTTAGTCTCTGGTTAGATTCTGGTTAGACTCTGGTTAGACTCTGGTTAGTCTCTGGTTAGATTCTGGTTAGACTCTGGTTAGACTCTGGTTAGTCTCTGGTTAGATTCTGGTTAGATGTTTTTGAATGTTTTTTGACTGCTGGATGTTTTTGGCTGTTGCTGGATGTTTTTGGATGTTGCTGGATGTTTTTGGCTGTTTTTGGCTGTTGCTGGATGTTTTTGGCTGTTGCTGGATGTTTTTGGCTGTTTTTGGCTGTTGCTGGATGTTTTTGGATGTTTTTGGCTGTTTTTGGCTGTTGCTGGATGTTTTTGGCTGTTGCTGGATGTTTTTGGCTGTTTTTGGCTGTTGCTGGATGGTTTTGGATGTTTTTGGACGACACTGAATATTGCTGGATCTTGCTCTTGGCCTTAATTCCGTGTTAAGTGAGGAATACAAACTAGGAAACACAGAAGGAAAGGAAACGAGGAGGTAAAGGCTGTTGTTGTTTTGTTTTGGAGGCGTTGGTCTGAGCTGCTGTTGCTCGGAGCGGGTTTGATCCAGGCCCAGATGGCGCTGGCACCGGCCCAGGATCCAGCGGGCGTGCACGTGAGAGGGGTGTGTATGTGTGTGTGTGGGCGTGCGTGCACGTGTGTGTGTGGTGTTGCCCGGAGCCGCGGCGCAGAGGAAGAGGAGGGAGCAGCAGGAGAAAGAGGAGGAGGAGGTTTGATCTGAGCTCCGAGGCCTGAGGCTGAAGAACCGCTGCCAACTGGGTCACTACAGGACCAACCAGAGACCAGACCAGAGACCAGACCAGAGACCAGACCAGAGACCAGACCAGAGACCAGACCAGAGACCAGACCAGAGACCAGGACCAGATCTGGGCCTGAAGATCAACCAAAACCAGGACGAGGAATAACGAGACCAGAGCAGTGGACCAAAGCCACTCAGCGGGTTTGCACGATAACAAGGAAACAAGAAATATGAGCTATGTTTTGGCTCATTGTGTGATTCTTAAACAGGAGCAGACACATTTAAAAAACCAGGAAGAAACCAGGACTAAACAAGAACTAAACCAGGATTAAACCAGGTCTAAACAAGAACCAAACCAGGATTAAACCAGGTCTAAACAAGAACTTAACTAGGATTAAACCAGGTCTAAACAAGAACCAAACCATGATTAAACCAGGTCTGGTCTAGCCCTGAGATCAGAGCGAGTCCGGTGACGGTGTCTGGGCTTTAGAAACGCTCAGCAGCACTTCCTGGTTTCACGTGGCTACGCAGAGCTGTGAGACCGGGCGTTTTCAGCTCTGGAGAAGGACAGCGCCTCAGCATACAGGATTATTCAGATGTGTGTGAAACTGTTGCAGAGAAAGTGGATCTAAAGCAGCTTGGGAATAATGTCTAGAATCTCAAGGAAACTGGCATCAAATCCAAGCCTGGACCGAGAGCAGAAGTGAGAACAGAGCCTGACTCACTGTGACGGATCAAACCTGACTCTACAAATCTGCAGCTGCCATCTTGGATTTAACTGTGAGCTCAGGAAACAGGAGAACCAGAGTTAAACTGAGGTCTGCAGTGGACTGGACACTGGTCTGGCCCTGCCTGGTCCAAACCTAAGACCGGGTTTGGTTTGGACCAGGCAGGGCCGGACTTGGTCTTAACGAGGATCACACAGTTTCACCAAAACAAATGGAAAATCTTAACAATATTAGGATCCAAGTTCTTCATATGTGGTAAAGTGATAATAGTCGAGCCCTGGTCTAGGACAGGACCAGGACAAGGACTAGACCAGGATAAAACCAGGTCTAAACCAGGGCTAAACCAGGGCTAAATCAGGGCTAAACAAGGTCTAAAACAGGTCTAAACCAGGGCTAAACCAGGGCTAAATCAAGGCTAAATCAGGGCTAAACAAGGTCTAAAACAGGACTAAACCAGGACTGAAACAGGTCTCTAAACCACAAATAAACCAGGACTGGTCTAAACTCAGTCTAAACCTGGTCTAGCCCTGGTCTAAACCCGGTCTTCCTCAGTCCACAGCCGCAGTACTGAGGGCCGGTCTCTTTAATAGGATATTGATCGACAGAGCGCTTCGATTTGGTCCAAACCAAAGGCTGCTCTAGACCAAGGTCACTCCCGGCCTATTGTACTGCTGAGCGTGCACGAGTGTGTGTGCGTGTGTGTGCGTGTGGGAAGGGGGCGTGCACGTGTGTGTGTGAGGACCGTGCACGTGGGAGAGTGAGACTGTAGAGAGCTAAAGGCTGCAGACCTGTGTTCTGCAGCAGGACTCAGAGCCAACAGGACTCACAACACTGTTATTATTAAAAAACAGAAGGGAGCTGCCCCAGACCGGACCACAGCTGACCGGACTCTGAGGACCGGACCACAGCTGACCGGACTCTGAGGACCGGACCACAGCTGACCGGACTCTGAGGACCGGACCACAGCTGACCGGACTCTGAGGACCGGACCACAGCTGACCGGACTCTGAGGACCGGACCACAGCTGACCGGACTCTGAGGACCGGACCACAGCTGACCGGACTCTGAGGACCGGACCACAGCTGACCGGACTCTGAGGACCGGACCACAGCTGACCGGACTCTGAGGACCGGTCCACAGCTGACCGGACTCTGAGGACCGGACCACAGCTGACCGGACTCTGAGGACCGGACCACAGCTGACCGGACTCTGAGGACCGGACCACAGCTGACCGGACTCTGAGGACCGGACCACAGCTGACCGGACTCTGAGGACCGGACCACAGCGGACCGGACTCTGAGGACCGGACCACAGCTGACCTGACTCTGAGGACCGGACCACAGCTGACCGGACTCTGAGGACCGGTCTGTCAGGACTAAGACCTAAGACCACAGACCTCTCATTAACAGCTGTAGATGTTAATGCTCCTGATTAAACGTCTTTCAGTTCAGCCCAAAACACTAAGAAACCCTCTGCTCCTTCATCTCCTGGGTGTTTGCGTTCAGAGGGTTTCAGCGCGTGTTTGGGGAATACCGCAGAGGTTGTGGGTTTGATTTCTCTGAGTGGAATCTGCAGGTCCTCCCCTGGTTTAAGCACTAATTCATAATTATAATTGGCAACACATTAAAGTTTTGAAGTCACAGCTGAAACACTCGGCCCCATTTTACACCAAAAACAGAAGCAGCCGCGTCTGAACTGCTTTGTGTTTATTCAGTTTGACAGTTTCACACCGGCGGCACACGGACGTCCCAGGAACGACTCGCAGCTCCGCTTCTCTACAGAGAGGTTTGAGTTGTATCTTTGGGGCTACAGCCGAGGAAACACAGGAAACAGGCTCCAGGTGTCAAAATAAACTTCTTCTACACTTTTCAAAATAAAGGCTCGCTGACACAGCAGAAATGTAAACATCACACATCGAGAAGGACGTTTTTGAGATGGAGAAATGTAACCTGACACCAAGCAGCCATTTAAAAAAACAAAAAACAAACAGAAGCTGAAGGCCTGGTTACAGTTTTGTTCAGACGCTGAGTCGTCTGTAAAACAGAGGAGAGCGGCTCCAGCAGCGGCGCAGCAGCTCTGCACTCTGCAGTGTAACTCTGGGGTCAGTCTCACTGAACCAAACTCCCAACCTGGACTCAATCAGGTTTTGGTCTTGGTCTTGGTCTGGTATCTGCTGGATTCTCTGCACTGGCATCTATCAATGATTCCTGTGAACTGCATCAGAACAGATCTGAACCATCTAAACCAGGTCTAAACCAGGTCTAAACCAGGTCTAAACCAGGACTAAACCAGGTCTAAACCAGGTCTAAACCAGGTCTAAACCAGGTCTAAACCAGGACTAAACCAGGACTAAACCAGGACTAAACCAGGACTAAACCAGGTCTAAACCAGGTCTAAACCAGGTCTAAACCAGGTCTAAACCAGGTCTAAACCAGGACTAAACCAGGTCTAAACCAGGTCTAAACCAGGTCTAAACCAGGTCTAAACCAGGTCTAAACCAGGACTAAACCAGGACTAAACCAGGTCTAAACCAGGACTAAACCAGGTCTAAACCAGGTCTAAACCAGGTCTAAACCAGGTCTAAACCAGGACTAAACCAGGTCTAAACCAGGTCTAAACCAGGTCTAAACCAGGTCTAAATCAGGTCTAAACCAGGTCTAAACCAGGACTAAACCAGGACTAAACCAGGTCTAAACCAGGACTAAACCAGGTCTAAACCAGGTCTAAACCAGGTCTAAACCAGGTCTAAACCTGGTCTAAACCAGGTCTAAACCAGGTCTAAACCAGGACTAAACCAGGTCTAAACCAGGACTGAACCAGGTCTAAACCTGGTCTAAACCAGGACTGAACCAGGTCTAAACCTGGTCTAAACCAGGTCTAAACCAGGACTGAACCTGGTCTAAACCAGGTCTAAACCAGGTCTAAACCAGGACTGAACCAGGACTAAACCAGGTCTAAACCAGGTCTAAACCAGGACTGAACCTGGGCTAAACCAGGACTAAACCAGGACTAAACCTGGTCTAAACCAGGTCTAAACCAGGTCTAAACCAGGACTGAACCTGGGCTAAACCAGGGCTAAACCAGGACTAAACCAGGACTAAACCTGGGCTAAACCAGGGCTAAACCAGGACTAAACCTGGTCTAAACCAGGACTGAACCAGGTCTAAACCAGGTCTAAACCAGGACTGAACCTGGGCTAAACCAGGATTAAACCAGGGCTAAACCAGGACTAAACCAGGACTAAACCTGGGCTAAACCAGGGCTAAACCAGGACTAAACCAGGTCTAAACCAGGACTGAACCAGGTCTAAACCAGGTCTAAACCAGGATTAAACCAGGTCTAAACCAGGACTAAACCTGGTCTAAACCAGGATTAAACCAGGACTAACCCAGGTCTAAACCAGGGCTAAACCAGGTCTAAACCAGGTCTAAACCAGGTCTAAACCAGGTCTGAACCTGAACTGAACCTGAACTGAACCAGGACTGAACCAGGACTGAACCAGGAGTAGGTCAGAGAGGCGATGATTCAGACTCTCACTGGCTGTTGGTCTACACGGCTCGTCAACACTCAGAGGTTAAAGTGAGTGCTGTCGGTGGGAGCTGCAGATGTTTCCTGGTTCTGTGCAGGGGCCGGGGCCGGGGCCGGGGCCGGGGCCTTGGCTCCACTGGGGACCCATCTAAAACTCCTGTAAGCAGCGCTCTACTGGTTTAAAACGGTACTGCAGTCTAAATCAAAACAATGGTCTGTTTTGTGATTGGACGATCAGTGATCCAAAAACAACCTGGGCATTATGTTCAATATTTTTTAAATTGTTAATAACTCAGCTGTACCATTGTTATCAGTAAAACTAATATTTGATTAAACATGTTTACATCTGGGACATGTGGCTCATTTTTATGAAATATAAAAAAATATACTGCTGATAGAATTAAAGATAAACCATGTCAGACATTTACATGAATAAAAAAGTTGAAATGTTTAGTTAAAATACAGGGATTTGTCTTTGATTTTGGAAAGAAGTAAAACCATAAATTGTGCCCACATTTTTCCTGCGACCTCCACGGCAGCCCTGTCACGCACTCGGCTCTGGGAAACATTTACAGTTTCTGTGCTCACACTGACTCTGTGTTGTCCAGGTTCTGTTTGTGGCAGGAGACCTCGCTGTAGCCCGGACACAAACTCACACCCAAAAACTGGGACACATCACATCACTAATCATGATGCATTTGAACTCAGCACGGGACAAAAAAGCTTCAGAAATCCATAAATTTTGTGTAATGTAATTAAAGCACATGACGCTGGGGCTTAAGTTGAATTTTGATGGAAATTTATCAACACAAATAACAACATCGTAAATAATGTTAGCGACAGAAGTCTTTAGACAAATGTGTTTTTAGTTTCCTGTGCTTTTCTCTTGGTTAAGATGGAGACAGTTTGGACATGGTTTGGTGAAAACTGGGACAGATCTGTGCCAAAACTGGGACTGTCCCATTAAATGGAGACGTGTGGTCATCAGGTTTAAGCTCAGCTCTGAACCGTTTAAGGCTTTGGAGTGAAATATTTTTAGGTCTCTTTGGTAAAGACACGTTAACAGTTTTGGAGAAAATGAGGATTTTATTAAAATGAATAATAAAATAACAGTTTCTTTGTCTGTCTGCTCTGGAAATGACAGAGGGCTCCTGTAGTTTTTGTTGCAGATGTTTGTTTAAAATCCTCATCTTTCAGGTCACACCACAGGACACCGTTTTAATTATAATTTACTAAAGGACACATATTTGACATTATAGCAAAGACGTTAAACTGTCCCAGACTGGAGACTTATTCTGAAAATGTCACAGTCACACCGCAGGACATTTTACAGTTTAACGTTAAAAAATGAAAACCAACTTTCTACAACTTTGAAGTTTTTGTAGTAGATCTTACGGTGCACTGCTTAAAAATTTTGGAGTAACATTTTTTTTATTTGGTAAAGCAGGAGGAGGCTCTGCTGCTGTTCAGGGGTGAGGTTGATTTGCTAAAAAAACAAAGCGTTTTCTGAAATCACAATGAAAAATCTCTTAATTTGAGGAAAAAAGAACGAGAACCAGGACTTCTCCAACCCTGAGCCTGACCCCAGTTCCCTTCTCTCTGTGACCTCCTCTCAGGTCCGTCCTGGCTCCTCCCCCTCAGCTCCTCCCCCTCAGCTCGGGCCGTATCCGCGCCGCCGTATCCGTATCGGGGCTAGCGTTAGCTGCTTGTGCCGTGATCGATGTGTCTCTGATCAGACTGTGGCGCTGACACGGCCCATTGTGAGAGGAGCGCCATCGACAGGAGCTATAGATCGTCTGTCAGAGCGCCCCCTGGACCCCCCTCCCCCCAGGACCCCCCCCACATGTCTGCGTCGGCAGTTTGTAAAGGTCACAGCTCCATCTCCCCCTCGTCTCTCCTCCGTCTCTCCGCTCATCCTCTGTCTCCACTCAACTTAATGAGTCCAGCACAGAACTCACTCACAGACGATTTCAGCTTAAAGTGAGAGAAGCGCTGCGTCAGGGCTTTACCCTGTCCTCACACAGACCTGGGACGGTCCTGGGACGGTCCCGGGACGGTCCTGGGACGGTCCTGGGACAGTCCTGGGACAGACCTGAGTCAGACCTGGGACGGTCCTGGGACGGTCCTGAGTCAGACCTGGGACAGACCTGGGACGGTCCTGGGACAGACCTGGGACAGTCCTGGGATAGACCTGGGACAGACCTGGGACAGTCCCGGGACAGTCCCGGGACAGACCTGGGACAGACCTGGGACAGTCCTGGGATAGACCTGGGACAGACCTGGGACAGTCCCGGGACAGTCCCGGGACAGTCCTGGGACAGACCTGGGACAGTCCTGGGACAGTCCTGGGACAGACCTGGGACAGACCCGGGACAGTCCTGGGACAGACCTGAGTTAGACCTGGTTTAGACCTGGTTTAGACCTGGTTTAGACCTGGTTTAGTCCTGGTTTAGACCTGGTTTAGACCTGGTTTAGTCCTGGTTTAGTCCTGGTTTAGACCTGGTTTAGTCCTGGTTTAGACCTGGTTTAGACCTGGTTTAGACCTGGTTTAGACCTGGTTTAGTCCTGGTTTAGACCTGGTTTAGACCTGGTTTAGACCTGGTTTAGACCTGGTTTAGTCCTGGTTTAGACCTGGTTTAGACCTGGTTTAGACCTGGTTTAGTCCTGGTTTAGACCTGGTTTAGACCTGGTTTAGACCTGGTTTAGACCTGGTTTAGTCCTGGTTTAGACCTGGTTTAGACCTGGTTTAGTCCTGGTTTAGTCCTGGTTTAGACCTGGTTTAGACCTGGTTTAGACCTGGTTTAGTCCTGGTTTAGACCTGGTTTAGACCTGGTTTAGACCTGGTTTAGTCCTGGTTTAGACCTGGTTTAGACCTGGTTTAGACCTGGTTTAGTCCTGGTTTAGACCTGGTTTAGACCTGTTTGTCTCCAACAGAGAGGTCAGGTTTTAGACTCACAGCAATAATGGGCCCAGGAAGAAATGCTTCATTCCTGTCGTTTGTGGAACACCATGTTAACTCTCAGAGAAGCTTGGAATTATGGGTACTGTAGTCCTTTCATAATAAAGTATAATAAAGTCAGACAGGAAGACTTACTCTGTGAGACCCGCACGAGCTCAGCCACAGTGAAAACTCCAGGAGTCACAAAACTGTCCTGGAACCCCAGGTGACCTGCAACAACAACACAACAACAACAACACAACATGAGTTCAGTCTGTTGTCAGTGTAGGCACCTGCAACAACAACACAACAACAACACAACAACAACAACACAACATGAGTTCAGTCTGTTGTCAGTGTAGGCACCTGCAACAACAACACAACAACAACACAACAACAACACAACAACAACACAACATGAGTTCAGTTTGTTGTCAGTGTAGGCTCTGATTCTACAGTTTAAGATTGAACTTTTGATCAGCGGAACAATTTATTGGGCTGATTCTTGCAGTTTTATGCCAATTTCTGGTCAGGCTCCTGTCGGGGCCCCATGTGACTGAAGGGCCCCATCTTGTCTCAGATTGGGCCCTTATTCTGCAGTTCATAGGAAACATCCAAAATCTCTTTATCTCAGCCTGAATAAAAAGATTGTTGTCATTCGTCTGGAACAGAAGCTCAGAACAAACTCAGTGTTTGGTTTCTGTTTTAAGAAGCTTTACTAAAACTAATGGATATATTACATGAAATTAAGAAAATTGGCCCTACATATCAGTAAAAAAAAAAAAAAAAAGAAGAAAAAGCTCGGTCGACCTCTACTTTTCATGACAGTATTTTAGAATTTTTTGGGGGGGATTTGGCACAAACTTTGCTAATTTTATGATGAGAAGTGTAGAAATGAACAGGAAATATGAATAAGAGTAAATCCGGTTTAAACTGGGCCCCGTGTTTGTGACGCCTCACCGTTCTCCGGCGGCTCCTTCACGTCCGAGTCGCTGGCCTGGGTCGGACTTTCTGACTGCGCTTCTGCAAAACACAAGAGGAAAAAATACATCAGCGACCGTCTTTAAAACATATCACAACTTTAAAACCAGAAGAAACTCTCTTATTTTGACAGAGTGTGATCTGGGAACTTTGGCACAGCTCAGAACAAAGTCTTCTGAGCTCCTAAACCTGTGCTGAAGTTCATTTTTATAAATACAAACCATCTCTGTCACACTAAGAGCTTCACAATAAAAGCTCCTCGCCCTCTAAACTCATTAATAAACACTAAAATATAAGAAAATACAACAACTAAGTCAGTTGCACAATTATTGAAGCCAGGTCTTGAATATAAATTGGGTTATCATTAAGTCACACAAGGCGCCGATTCACCAAAAACAAAAGTAACTGCTGCTGCTCAAAAAGATTAATCTGGCCCCTGACGTGAGCTCCTGGCCACGGGACGGCCCAGACACAGAAGGAACTACACACAGTAAAGGATTATGTTAACAAATATGCTAAAATATAATTAAATTGAGTGTAAATGAGCAGTTGCGTGTGTGTTGTGTGGACTCTGGCATCATTGGATTTACAAATTAAGCCCTGATGTAATAAAAGAGTTATAAAAAAGCATTAATAACATCGCACTGTTTTGACAAAACTTAAAACTTAAAACCTTACAATACTGAGACACCTCTGCTGTTTACAAACAATAAACTAAAGCTACAAAATCTAAAGAATCAATAAAAAATGAATGATGAATTAAATTGGAGTCTGAATGACACAGGTGCACTGTCTCTGTCCAGAACCATGTCCAAAGTCCAGTTCTACTCTCGGTGAAACATTTAATATGAATTTTTCCATGATCGAGCAGCCCTACAGTAAACAATAAACAATAAACAGTAAACAATAACCCTGAGTGAGGATGAAGGACGTCAGTGAAAAACAGAGAGCGGCTCCAGAAACAAACTGTTCTCTGTTGTTGTGAGGTGTTTTTGTTTAGTTTTGTGAATGTAAAGTTTGTGAGTTTATCAAAGGTCACCGACTGCGTCCCGATCCGTTTCCTTTTTAATCCTCTAACCCCCCTCGGTCCCGGCGAACCCCTCCCCCTCCTCCCGGGTTTTCCCATCATGCCGAGCGGCGGAGCGGCTGCAGTGATTTACTGTGTGAGGTTCATCGATCGATGGAGCTGCAGATAAAAAGCTGCTGAAATATTACCCAGCATGCACCGGGAGAGGGCCATGACTCAGGGCTGTGTCCCCAACCAAACCCTGGAGCCCAGAGCCCCGCCCCCACGCAGCACCTCCTCCTCCTCCCCAGACACCTCCACCCCCGTCAGAGTAACAGTGAACGGAGGAAGTTTCTCTGAGTGACAGAAAAGAAAATTAAAAACATAAAATAATGTTTCTGACTTTATCATGGAACTTAGAGCTGTGACAAAAGTCAAATTTAAATTGTGATTAAATTTAAGGTCAATTTCTTTTTAGTTAAATCATATTTTGTGCTTTTGAATACAATAAAAACCTAATATGAATGACAATACTAGACAGAAAACAGAGGCTGAGGAACGCACTTAAGTTTACAGTTTAGAAGACTAACCACTTAAAAGTTACAACCCATTTAAATAATAATAATAATAATAATAATAATATTAATAATAATAAAGCAACTGCGCTAATTGAAAAGCTAAGCTAAGTTAAAACAACAGTCCATACGATCGTTTTTCACTGCAATTAATCCATAGGACAAATGGGCAGAACTGTTCATAAACAGTATTTTTAAACCATCCTAACACTGAGGAAACACAGCCAGGCTCAGAAAACAGAGCTTAGCCTTCCTGAGCCTCCTGAGCTTCCTGAGCTTCCTGAGCCTCCTGAGCTTCCTGAGCTTCCTGAGCTTCCTGAGCCTCCTGAGCCTCCTGAGCTTCCTGAGCCTCCTGAGCCTCCTGAGCCTCCTGAGCTTCCTGAGCTTCCTGAGCCTCCTGAGTCTCCGGAGCCTCCTGAGCTTCCTGAGTCTCCTGAGCTTCCTGAGCCTCCTGAGCTTCCTGAGCTTCCTGAGCCTCCTGAGCTTCCTGAGCCTCCTGAGCCTCCTGAGCTTCCTGAGCTTCCTGAGCCTCCTGAGTCTCCGGAGCCTCCTGAGCTTCCTGAGTCTCCTGAGCCTCCTGAGCTTCCTGAGCCTCCTGAGCTTCCTGAGCCTCCTGAGTCTCCTGAGCCTCCTGAGCCTCCTGAGCTTCCTGAACCTCCTGAGTCTCCTGAGCCTCCTGAGCCTCCTGAGCTTCCTAAGCTTCCTGAACCTCCTGAGTCTCCTGAGCCTCCTGAACCTCCTGAGCTTCCTGAGTCTCCTGAGCCTCCTGAGCTTCCTGAGTCTCCTGAGCCTCCTGAGCCTCCTGAGCTTCCTGAGCCTCCTGAGCCTCCTGAGCCTCCTGAACCTCCTGAGCCTCCTGAGCCTCCTGAGTCTCCTGAGCCTCCTGAGCTTCCTGAGCCTCCTGAGCCTCCTGAGCCTCCTGAGTC
>CM036246.1:38488126-38580626 GCA_020698575.1 Bostrychus sinensis | reverse complement strand
GCACCACAGAGACCGGACCACAGAGACTGGACCAGAGAGACCGGACCACAGAGACCGGACCACAGAGACTGGACCACAGAGACCGGACCACAGAGACTGGACCAGAGAGACCGGACCACAGAGACCGGACCACAGAGACTGGACCAGAGAGACTGGACCACAGAGACCAGACCAGAGAGACTGGACCACAGAGACCGGACCACAGAGACTGGACCACAGAGACCGGACCACAGAGACTGGACCACAGAGACTGGACCACAGAGACCAGACCACAAAGACCGGACCACAGAGACTGGACCACAGAGACCGGACCACAGAGACTGGACCACAGAGACTGGACCAGAGACCGGACCAGAGACCGGACCACAGAGACTGGACCAGAGAGACTGGACCACAGAGACCGGACCACAGAGACTGGACCACAGAGACTGCACCACAGAGACCGGACCACAGAGACTGGACCAGAGAGACCGGACCACAGAGACCGGACCACAGAGACTGGACCAGAGAGACTGGACTACAGAGACCGGACCAGAGAGACTGGACCACAGAGACCGGACCACAGAGACTGGACCACAGAGACTGGACCAGAGACCGGACCAGAGACCGGACCACAGAGACTGGACCACAGAGACCGGACCACAGAGACCAGACCACAGAGACAGGACCACAGAGACTGGACCAGAGACCGGACCAGAGACCGGACCACAGACTGGACCAGAGAGACCGGACCACAGACCGGACCAGAGACCGGACCACAGAGACTGGACCACAGAGACCGGACCACAGAGACCAGACCACAGAGACCGGACCACAGAGACCGGACCACAGAGACCGGACCAGAGACTGGACCACAGAGACCGGACCACAGAGACCAGACCACAGAGACCGGACCACAGAGACCAGACCACAGAGACCGGACCACAGAGACTGGACCAGAGAGACCGGACCACAGAGACCGGACCAGAGACTGGACCACAGAGACCGGACCACAGAGACCAGACCACAGAGACCGGACCACAGAGACTGGACCAGAGACAAGTTTCACCAAAAAATCCTGAGACAGAACTAAATAAAATGCCATTTTTTGGGGGAATTTCTTGTATTAATTTAGAGTTTATACAAGTCATGGTTAACTCTGCCTGTTGTCTGTATATTATTTATATACAATATACAGAATATCATTTACAGAATATATCATGAAAAAAATCTTACAAAATTTTACAAGTTTGATTTATTTCTGTTTTAATGTTTACTTGTTTATTTTTTAATCTGACTTTTAATTCTGGTTTAATTTTTTTAGTCTAAGTCCTGGTTTAGTATGGTTTCTTCTGTTTCCTGCTCTGTTTGGTTTAAATCTGCAGTGGTTTACTCTAAATATTAAATAAAAAATTACCATCTAATAAAAACAAACAAAACAATCTTCTCTGCCTCCTTGTGTGTACAGTGTTTACATATTTATTTAGCTTATTTTTTATGCCAGATGCCCTTCCTGACACAGCCCTTTCTGTTTATTGAAGCTTGGGACTGGCACAAAGACTACACTGCCTTGTGACGCTTTGTTTCTGGATTAAACTTTACATTTTTCTGATATCAGAAATTAAATTAAAATGCTTCTTCCAAAAATGTTAATGGTTTGCAGAATTTGCATAGAATTTTTTTAATATGAATTTCAACACACTTTAAATTATTTTCTTTATATTCTTTTATATCGGAGACCATGCTGTGTATGAATGTGTTTGTGTTTATGACAAAAAGAAAGAAAGCAATGGGAATAAAAAAAGACAAAAATGACGAACATATTTATAATTTTATGTGCAGCAAAAATGAAATGTCGTCTCAGAAACGCGACGCTCAGAGCGGGTTTGTTGTGTTTTGTGACGGAGCAGAAATCTCTGTGTTGTGTCTAATCCGAGTAATGTGTGCGTCTTAAATAAAGCCAGTTTATTTTTATCTCGTCTTGTTCCCGTTTCTGTCGTCGTCAAACCCAGGCTTGGCACAAAGACGACAAAAAAAAAAAAAAAAAAGCCTTGGATTTTGGCTCGGAGCTGGATTCTGGGGAGGTTTTGGCCCGAGATCCGGTGAAAAAACCAGGCCATGACTGAGAGAAAAACAACAGCGAGGAACGGAGGAGGCTCAGAGAGGAGCGGGTGAACATATGTGAGGTGGAAACGGCAAATTTACAGCAAAAATCTGTAAATAAATTCACAGAAATCTCTGGAAAACAACAAAATGCAGCAGTGTTTACTTTAAACAATCGAACCCACTGCATTTCTAACACGCTTCACACTGACAGCTTCCAAACAAATAAAATAACACTAAAATAATGTAAATAAAAATTGCACTAATGCATTAAAATAACAATAAATAAGAAAAAAACAGAATAATAAAAGGCACAGAGTTAAAAGCTAAAGAATAAAAACTCCAAAATATCAGGGTTTGGTAAAATAAAACAAACCTCAGCTCAACTCAAATTTATTGTCCCAAAAGGAAATTTAATTTTCAGTTTGTGGTAAAAAAACGAACCCAAAACACAGCAACAAGATCCCGGTTTGAGTGAAACAAAACCTGGGTAAAAAGAATAAAACCAGTTTAACAGCATGGATAAAAACATTAGAATTAAATAAGTTCTGTTTGTAAATAAAAATATGTCCAAAAGAGAAAGTGGTAGACTGCACTTTTCTATTCTATATCTATTTGTTCTAGCTCTGGGAGGGAGACCCACTTTTACTCAAACGACTTTTGTTTTGCACTGAAACAAAAAAACGACTCAATAACAGATTTGTAGAATAAAACTTAAGTGTTTTCCACATTAAAATAATTCAGTCTGTGCAGAAAATACAGTGTTTGTGAGCTCTTTTTTACTCGTTTAGATGCATTTTGACCATGGTTTATTCTTCACTTCTCAGATATTGTAACATTCATCAGTTCATTGGTACAAAATCCTGACCTGCATTAATAAAATATACTTTCATTTTCATTTTGGCTTCCAACACATTCAGTCTCAGCAGCCACATTTGGATTATTTACATAAAATTTATACTTAACTCTGCTGCTGTGCTGTAAATGTCCCTGTAATATAAAACCTATAGTAAATTATCAGTACAGGGGGAAAAAATGCCATTAATACAGCTTTAATTCAAAACACATAAAGTGGTGAATTAAAAAATGTTACACAGGAAGCAAAAAACAGTAATTTTTGATAATGAAATTAATTTAATTGTACCTTTTTAGTGGCCTTTGGTAAATAAAGAGTAATTTTGAATGGTAATAAATGAACTGTGACTGCAGTGAAAATCCAAAATGGCTGCTAACTTGTAAGGTAAATGAAGACTGCCTTGGTTCTTGCAAGTTTTTTTGTTCCAAACACCTTCAGACAGAATATTTATCTGAGAAAAACGTCCTGAGAACCTTGGACTTCCTCTGAGGATAACTTTTAAAGAACAAGCTTGGATTAAACGTGGAACAAAATGAATCCATTATGTTCTTATTATTTGGAAATTTGATCAAACCTGATTCAATTCGTTAAAAAAGCGTTGGAAAAGCAGGCACGTGTCGGGACAGATCTGTGTTCGTCAGCAGGATTTCTCTGAACCGGTCTGGGCCTCGAGGATCTGGGTCTGAGTAAATCTGTGAGGACTGCGTCAGAGCGGACTCTGTCCAAGAAACGCTGCCAAAAAACAACCGCCATGTTGAAAAAACTCCCAACCACACTCTGCAGCAAAAGACCTGGTTTAGTCCTGGTTTAGTCCTGGTTTAGTCCTGGTTTAGTCCTGGTTTAGACCTGGTTTAGACCTGGTTTAGTCCTGGTTTAGACCTGGTTTAGACCTGGTTTAGTCCTGGTTTAGACCTGGTTTAGTCCTGGTTTAGTCCTGGTTTAGACCTGGTTTAGACCTGGTTTAGACCTGGTTTAGTCCTGGTTTAGACCTGGTTTAGTCCTGGTTTAGTCCTGGTTTAGACCTGGTTTAGACCTGGTTTAGACCTGGTTTAGTCCTGGTTTAGTCCTGGTTTAGTCCTGGTTTAGTCCTGGTTTAGACCTGGTTTAGACCTGGTTTAATCCTGGTTTCTTTCACTGAAAGGATTTGTGGAAGTTCTAAAGCTGTTCTCTGGACTAACTCAGTTCTGGTCCCAGTCTCAGGTCTCTGTTCTCCTGAAGCTGCAGCTGGTTTGGTCCTGGTCCTGGTCCTGGTCCTGGTCTTGGTCCTGGTTTAGAGGTTTATAATTATGTAAAGAGAGGAGCAGCGTTTGGATCGATACAGAAACCATTAATCTGTGAACTCCTCCCACAAACACACGACCAACAACTTCAACAACAACAGAGAAAAAAAGAGCGGAAATTCTACAAAATGGAAAAAAAATTGGAAATCCATAAAAATAATTATCAGGGGAAAATTTCAAATTCACTAAATATTGCAACATCAACAGCAAACAGCAAGTTTAATTTGGGGCATAAAAGCCACACAAACAGACAAATTAACAAGAATATTTCACAAATAATGAAAAAGTTTTGTAATTAAAAAACACAATAATAATGATAATGATAATAAAACAAAATAAAAATCTAGATATTATTATAACATTCTTTAAATTAGAAAACTGTTGCCGTTTATTTAAACTGAAAAAACAAAACAAAAACTGGAACATCCAAATCTGGACTCAAACTCACATTTAGGCCCAACTAGGTCTATGTGACTTGGACTTGACTTGGACTAGGCCTATGCGACTTGGACTCGACTCAGATTAGGCCTATGCGACTTGGACTCGACTCAGACTAGGCCTATGCGACTTGGACTCGACTCAGACTAGGCCTATGCGACTTGGACTCGACTCAGATTAGGCCTATGCGACTTGGACTTGACTCTGACTAGGCCTATGCGACTTGGACTTGACTTGGACTAGGCCTATGCGACTTGGACTCGACTCAGATTAGGCCTATGCGACTTGGACTTGACTCTGACTAGGCCTATGCGACTTGGACTCGACTCAGACTAGGCCTATGCGACTTGGACTCGACTCAGACTAGGCCTATGCGACTTGGACTTGACTCTGACTAGGCCTATGCGACTTGGACTTGACTTGGACTAGGCCTATGCGATTTGGACTCGACTCAGACTAGGCCTATGCGACTTGGACTCGACTCAGACTAGGCCTATGCGACTTGGACTCGACTCAGATTAGGCCTATGCGACTTGGACTCGACTTGGACTAGGCCTATGCGACTTGGACTCGACTCAGACTAGGCCTATGCGACTTGGACTCGACTCAGACTAGGCCTATGCGACTTGGACTCGACTCAGATTAGGCCTATGCGACTTGGACTTGACTTGGACTAGGCCTATGCGACTTGGACTCGACTCAGACTAGGCCTATGCGACTTGGACTCGACTCAGATTAGGCCTATGCGACTTGGACTCGACTTGGACTAGGCCTATGCGACTTGGACTCGACTTGGACTAGGCCTATGTGACTTGGACTCGACTTGGACTAGGCCTATGCGACTTGGACTCGACTCAGACTAGGCCTATGCGACTTGGACTCGACTCAGACTAGGCCTATGCGACTTGGACTCGACTCAGATTAGGCCTATGCGACTTGGACTCGACTCAGACTAGGCCTATGCGACTTGGACTCGACTCAGACTAGGCCTATGCGACTTGGACTCGACTCAGATTAGGCCTATGCGACTTGGACTTGACTTGGACTAGGCCTATGCGACTTGGACTCGACTCAGACTAGGCCTATGCGACTTGGACTCGACTCAGATTAGGCCTATGCGACTTGGACTCGACTTGGACTAGGCCTATGCGACTTGGACTCGACTTGGACTAGGCCTATGTGACTTGGACTCGACTTGGACTAGGCCTATGCGACTTGGACTTGACTTGGACTAGGCCTATGCGACTTGGACTCGACTTGGACTAGGCCTATGTGACTTGGACTTGACTCGGACTAAGCCTATGTGACTTGGACTCGACTCGGACTAGGTCTATGTGACTTGGACTCGACTTGGACTAGGCCTTTGTGACTTGGACTCAACTTGGACTATGTCTATGTGACTTGGACTTGACTTAGACTAGGCCTATGCGACTTGGACTCAACTTGGACTAGGCCTTTGTGACTTGGACTCAACTTGGACTATGTCTATGTGACTTGGACTTGACTTAGACTAGGCCTATGCGGCTTGGACTCGACTCGGACTAGGTCTATGTGACTTGGACTCGACTCGGACTAGGCCTTTGTGACTTGGACTCGACTCAGACTAGGCCTATGCGACTTGGACTCGACTCAGATTAGGCCTATGCGACTTGGACTCGACTTGGACTAGGCCTATGCGACTTGGACTCGACTCAGACTAGGCCTATGCGACTTGGACTCGACTCAGACTAGGCCTATGCGACTTGGACTCGACTCAGATTAGGCCTATGCGACTTGGACTTGACTTGGACTAGGCCTATGCGACTTGGACTCGACTCAGACTAGGCCTATGCGACTTGGACTCGACTCAGATTAGGCCTATGCGACTTGGACTCGACTTGGACTAGGCCTATGCGACTTGGACTCGACTTGGACTAGGCCTATGTGACTTGGACTCGACTCAGACTTGGCCTATGCGACTTGGACTCGACTCAGACTAGGCCTATGCGACTTGGACTCGACTCAGACTAGGCCTATGCGACTTGGACTCGACTCAGATTAGGCCTATGCGACTTGGACTCGACTTGGACTAGGCCTATGCGACTTGGACTCGACTCAGACTAGGCCTATGCGACTTGGACTCGACTCAGACTAGGCCTATGCGACTTGGACTCGACTCAGATTAGGCCTATGCGACTTGGACTTGACTTGGACTAGGCCTATGCGACTTGGACTCGACTCAGACTAGGCCTATGCGACTTGGACTCGACTCAGATTAGGCCTATGCGACTTGGACTCGACTTGGACTAGGCCTATGCGACTTGGACTCGACTTGGACTAGGCCTATGTGACTTGGACTCGACTTGGACTAGGCCTATGCGACTTGGACTTGACTTGGACTAGGCCTATGCGACTTGGACTCGACTTGGACTAGGCCTATGTGACTTGGACTTGACTCGGACTAAGCCTATGTGACTTGGACTCGACTCGGACTAGGTCTATGTGACTTGGACTCGACTTGGACTAGGCCTTTGTGACTTGGACTCAACTTGGACTATGTCTATGTGACTTGGACTTGACTTAGACTAGGCCTATGCGACTTGGACTCAACTTGGACTAGGCCTTTGTGACTTGGACTCAACTTGGACTATGTCTATGTGACTTGGACTTGACTTAGACTAGGCCTATGCGGCTTGGACTCGACTCGGACTAGGTCTATGTGACTTGGACTCGACTCGGACTAGGCCTTTGTGACTTGGACTCGACTCAGACTAGGCCTATGTGGCTTGGACTTGACTCAGACTAGGTCTATGTGACTTGGACTCGACTCAGACTAGGCCTTTGTGACTTGGACTTGACTCAGACTAGGCCTTTGTGACTCGGACTTGACTCGGACTAGGCCTATGCGGCTTGGACTCGACTCGGACTAGGCCTTTGTGACTTGGACTCGACTCAGACTAGGCCTATGCGGCTTGGACTTGACTCGGACTAGGTCTATGTGACTTGGACTCGACTCAGACTAGGCCTATGCGACTTGGACTCGACTTGGACTATGCCTATGTGACTTGGACTCGACTCGTACTAGGCCTATGTGACTTGGACTCGACTCGTACTAGGCCTATGTGACTTGGACTCGACTTGGACTATGTCTATGCGACTTGGACTCGACTCAGACTAGGCCTTTGTGACTTGGACTTGACTCAGACTAGGCCTTTGTGACTCGGACTTGACTCGGACTAGGCCTATGCGACTTGGACTCGACTCGGACTAGGCCTATGTGAGACCCAGACCTGGACTCAAACCAAGGATCTTCTGGTTCAGGGGTAAATGCTCTTAAGTCCTCATATCTCACAATGTAAAGGATCCACTAAAACTAAAGCTAACCATTATTTCCTTCACTGCCCCCTGGTGGCTGGAGTTAGTATCTGCCGTCCGGTCCTGAGGCAGAATCTTCTCGTCTTTTATCGTTCGCTCTGTCCTCAGTGAAATAAAACCTGTTGTGTATAAATAAGTGATGTTTTGTCGTTGTTGTCGTCGTTGTCCTGTTGTTGTTGAGTTTATTCCCAGTTTGAGTAAAACGTATAAATCTTTAGTGAGGCATATGTCGGAGCTGCAGATGTTCGACCTCAAAACGCTCAAACACCGAGAGCAGAGCATCAATAATTCTTCAAACACTAAAACAACTGTTAATCTACAGACAGACGTTATTTCACCCAGGAACAGCGAGGATAATCACAAATAAAAAAAAATAAAATAAAAGTAAAATACTGCTGACATCTTAATTTAATTGTTATAGGACACGTTCAGGGAAATACATTGCATTTTAATTTAACATAATAAGAATCCCATATTTGTTTTAATAATAAAAGACTACTTATTTCAGCACTTTTTACTTCATTGAAAATTGTGGATATATAGTATTTAGACTTTTAAAAAATGTCATAAATAATTTTAATGAAAAAAAAAATGATATAATGAAATGTGACTTTTTTACTGTTTAATGATGAGTGTAATGATACGCATCACTTTGTTTCAGTCAGATTCCAGAGCGATATCGGATCTGATTTAGAACAATGTGACCTGACACAGTTCAGTTTTATATCAACACCATCCACACAAGAACTTCAGGCCAAAAATGATAAAAGTATGAACCAAAATCCAGCGGCAGCCAGGAGTTTGTCCAGCAGACAGAGAGCAAAGCTAAAGATCACCTTTTTATATCATAAAATGCAAAAATGTCTAAAAGGACTGGCTTTCATCTTCCACTGTTACTGACGCTGTTGATCTGACAGATTTTATAATTATTCTGATACAAAAGTTAATGATTTATTTTAATGAAAGCTGCTGACCTATTTTTTATAAAGAAATATTTAATATTATTGACCTCTGCAGCTTAATGCATTTAGAGCCAGAGATACACAGAGAGAAAAATAAAATTATAACAAAAACGTCTTGCATTAATTTTAATAAAATAAAGAAATGTTTTGATGTGAACAGGCTTTGTTTTCCTCTACATTAATCCTGTGGCCTCAGTAACAGAGCTGAGTCTCTGTGTTCCTCTCAGATCTGAACGTTTTGTTTTCAAACAGAAACAGTCTCTGCACCATCTGCTCCAGACCCCAGCAGGTACTACTACACACAAATACACACACTACTACTACTACTACTACTACTGCTAATGCAGTACCACCACAGTGGACAGGAGCCAGAGACACACGCAACAATAAACTCTGTAATACTACCATATACTGCGTTAATACTACTATATACTGCGTTAATACTACTATATACTGCATTAATACTACTATATACTGCGTTAATACTACTATATACTGCATTAATACTACTATATACTGCGTTAATACTACTATATACTGCGTTAATACTACTTTATACTGTGTTTATACTACTATATACTGCGTTAATACTACTATATACTGCATTGTTACTACTATATACTGCGTTAATACTACTATATACTGCGTTAATACTACTATATACTGCATTGTTACTACTATATACTGCGTTAATACTACTATATACTGCGTTAATACTACTTTATACTGTGTTTATACTACTATATACTGTGTTAATACTACTATATACTGCGTTAATACTACTTTATACTGTGTTAATGCTACTATATACTGTGTTTATACTACTATATACTGTGTTAATACTACTATATACTGCGTTAATACTACTTTATACTGTGTTTATACTACTATATACTGTGTTAATACTACTATATACTGCGTTAATACTACTTTATACTGTGTTTATACTACTATATACTGTGTTAATACTACTTTATACTGTGTTAATACTACTTTATACTGTGTTTATACTACTATATACTGTGTTAATACTACTATATACTGCGTTAATACTACTATATACTGCGTTAATACTACTTTATACTGTGTTTATACTACTATATACTGTGTTAATACTACTATATACTGCGTTAATACTACTTTATACTGTGTTTATACTACTATATACTGTGTTAATACTACTTTATACTGTGTTAATACTACTTTATACTGTGTTTATACTACTATATACTGCGTTAATACTACTATATACTGCGTTAATACTACTATATACTGTGTTAATGCTACTATATACTGCGTTAATACTACTTTATACTGTGTTTATACTACTATATACTGTGTTAATACTACTATATACTGTGTTAATGCTACTATATACTGTGTTTATACTACTATATACTGTGTTAATACTACTATATACTGTGTTAATACTACTATATACTGTGTTAATACTACTATATACTGTGTTAATACTACTATATACTGTGTTAATACTACTTTATACTGTGTTAATACTACTTTATACTGTGTTTATACTACTATATACTGCGTTAATACTACTATATACTGCGTTAATACTACTTTATACTGTGTTTATACTACTTTATACTGTGTTTATACTACTATATACTGCGTTAATACTACTATATACTGCGTTAATACTACTATATACTGTGTTAATACTACTATATACTGCGTTAATACTACTATATACTGTGTTAATGCTACTATATACTGCGTTAATACTACTTTATACTGTGTTAATACTACTTTATACTGTGTTTATACTACTATATACTGTGTTAATACTACTATATACTGTGTTAATACTACTATATACTGCGTTAATACTACTATATACTGCGTTAATACTACTTTATACTGTGTTTATACTACTATATACTGTGTTAATACTACTTTATACTGTGTTAATACTACTTTATACTGTGTTTATACTACTATATACTGCGTTAATACTACTATATACTGCGTTAATACTACTATATACTGTGTTAATGCTACTATATACTGCGTTAATACTACTTTATACTGTGTTTATACTACTATATACTGTGTTAATACTACTATATACTGTGTTAATGCTACTATATACTGTGTTTATACTACTATATACTGTGTTAATACTACTATATACTGTGTTAATACTACTATATACTGTGTTAATACTACTATATACTGTGTTAATACTACTTTATACTGTGTTAATACTACTTTATACTGTGTTTATACTACTATATACTGCGTTAATACTACTATATACTGCGTTAATACTACTTTATACTGTGTTAATACTACTTTATACTGTGTTTATACTACTTTATACTGTGTTTATACTACTATATACTGCGTTAATACTACTATATACTGCGTTAATACTACTATATACTGTGTTAATGCTACTATATACTGCGTTAATACTACTATATACTGCGTTAATACTACTATATACTGTGTTAATACTACTATATACTGTGTTAATACTACTTTATACTGTGTTAATACTACTTTATACTGTGTTTATACTACTATATACTGCGTTAATACTACTATATACTGCGTTAATACTACTATATACTGTGTTAATGCTACTATATACTGCGTTAATACTACTATATACTGCGTTAATACTACTATATACTGTGTTAATACTACTATATACTGTGTTAATACTACTTTATACTGTGTTTATACTACTATATACTGCGTTAATACTACTATATACTGTGTTAATACTACTATATACTGTGTTAATACTACTATATACTGCGTTAATACTACTATATACTGTGTTAATACTACTTTATACTGTGTTAATACTACTTTATACTGTGTTTATACTACTATATACTGCGTTAATACTACTATATACTGCGTTAATACTACTATATACTGTGTTAATACTACTATATACTGTGTTAATACTACTATATACTGTGTTAATACTACTATATACTGCGTTAATACTACTATATACTGTGTTAATACTACTATATACTGTGTTAATACTACTATATACTGTGTTAATACTACTTTATACTGTGTTAATACTACTTTATACTGTGTTTATACTACTATATACTGTGTTAATACTACTATATACTGTGTTAATACTACTATATACTGTGTTAATACTACTATATACTGTGTTAATACTACTATATACTGTGTTAATACTACTTTATACTGTGTTAATACTACTTTATACTGTGTTAATACTACTATATACTGCGTTAATACTACTATATACTGCGTTAATACTACTATATACTGTGTTAATACTACTATATACTGTGTACTACCACAGAACATAAAACTAACCCAGAACAAACAGTGAACCAAGACAAAATGAGGTAAACCAAACCACAACACAAACTGTCCTCATCTCTTCTTCTGAGAAAGCATAAAGACTGTGATGAATGGATCAATTATGGATCTAATGCTGCGTAAACCACAAGTAAACCACAAAATAAATAAATAAATAAATAAATAAATAAACATTTAAAGCAGAAGCTCCTCCCATTGACTTTAATGGATCATTTATTTAAAAAAAGAAACTCTAATTATGACCAATCCTGCCACAGAGCTCCAGAGTCCACCGCCGCCTGCAGGGCTCTAATGTCCGGCTCCTGCCAAAACATTACACTGCCAAAACACTCTCAGTACATCTGGTTTAATCCAGCAACAACAATTCACCATAATCAACATTACACAAGTGGTGTGGGTTCTGCCACAGAGTGAGACCTCCTGTCTGTAGTCCTGTCTGTAGTCCTCAGAGTGAGACCTCCTGTCTGTAGTCCTGTCTGTAGTCCTCAGAGTGAAACCTCCTGTCTGTAGTCCTGTCTGTAGTCCTCAGAGTGAGACCTCCTGTCTGTAGTCCTGTCTGTAGTCTTCAGAGTGAGACCTCCTGTCTGTAGTCCTGTCTGTAGTCCTCAGAGTGAGACCTCCTGTCTGTAGTCCTGTCTGTAGTCCTCAGAGTGAGACCTCCTGTCTGTAGTCCTGTCTGTAGTCTACAGAGTGAGACTTCCTGTCTGTAGTCCTCAGAGTGAGACCTCCTGTCTGTAGTCCTGTCTGTAGTCCTCAGAGTGAGACCTCCTGTCTGTAGTCCTTTATATTAACAGTGTAAATAAATAAATGCTGAGTTATTCTTAGAATCCAGGACGAGGATTATCTTTGTTTGAACTGATTCCAGTTTTTCAAAACCAGTTCTGCTCCACACAACAACAAATATACAAGATCCTAGGCTCAGTCCTGGTTAAACCTGGTTTAGTCCTGGTTAAACCTGGTTTAGTCCTGGTTAAACCCGGTTTAGTTCTGTTAAACCTGGTTTAGTCCTGATTAAACCTGGTTTAGTCCTGGTTAAACCCGGTTTAGTCCTGATTAAACCTGGTTTAGTCCTGGTTAAATCTGGTTTAGTTCTGGTTAAACCTGGTTTAGTTCTGGTTAAACCTGGTTTAGTTCTGGTTAAAGCTGGTTTAGTCCTGGGTAAACCTGGTTTAGTTCTGGTTAAACCTGGTTTAGTCCTGGTTAAACCTGGTTTAGTTCTGGTTAAACCTGGTTTAGTTCTGGTTAAACCTGGTTTAGTCCTGGTTAAACCTGGTTTAGTCCTGGTTAAACCCGGTTTAGTTCTGTTAAACCTGGTTTAGTTCTGGTTAAACCTGGTTTAGTCCTGGTTAAACCTGGTTTAGTTCTGGTTAAACCTGTGTAATATTTAAGACTCTTCTTAAACGCAGCAGAAGAAGCCGAGTGCGTTGTGTAAAATCAGAGAAGAAGAGAAAGAGCTGGAGGCAGAGGTCAGAGGTCACACTGTGGGCGAACACTTCCTGTTTTCTCTCAAACACAGCGCTGTAGCTCCAGGAACAACTCAGACGTTTTATTTCTGCTGCCATTCAACACCAGCTGAGACTTTCTGTGGAAACTTAAACCACACACGGGGACGAGTTCAGATAAAACACCTGAGACTTAACCACGATTACAAAGCAACAAAACTCAAAATGGCGTCTGTGTCCTGTGGAGCAAACTTTTTATTCTGTCCTGAGCTCTGTCACAGCTCTGCTGCGTCCCAGACTGGTCTTGGTCTTGGTCTTGGTCTTGGTCTCGGTCTCGGTCTCTGATGTAGCAGTGTCAGATTTTATTTACCAAACATTATGAGAAAATGCTGTTATTTTTTAAACTTTTATTTTTTACTTTCCCCTGGTTTGGTCTCGGTCTCGAACCCAGAAAGTCTTGGCCTCATCTTGGTCTCAGCTCACTCTGGACTGGGACTGGTCTGGGTCTTGATGGGTCTGGTCTACACTGAGTCCCCCTCACTCACATTTTATTAATAACTCTATAAAAAAGATAATCTAAAACATGTGTTACAGAAACATTTTGTACTTTATTGTTAATTCAGATGACCTGCATTTTATAGAAAAATCAAGATAATAATAAATCAAGATAATGAAGCGTGTTTGTGGTTAATTGGTAAATTGTCATTATGACCAAAATTAAACGTTAAAGTAGAGCAAAGGAACAGCTCCACTGAGAAGTTTGGGCAAATTCAATCTAAAACTAAACAACTGCTTCCTAAAATAAACTACAACTGTCTTTGGTTTGTTTTTTATTATGGTTCATGACTTTAAATTGAATAAAAAGCTGTTTGTTATAAAAGGTAAAGACAGGTGACGTCAGGCCAAAGGTTAACATTGATCGTTTGTTAAGATCAATTACAGAAAATTAACTGAACTCGCTAACATGAATCTAATCTGACAACATTTATAATAAAAATATAACAACTCGTATTACGGGTTTTATATTTCACTTTATATTTTATCTTCAAAAATATTTTACATTTATTTCCACATAAATCTGAGATCACTGAGACTTCAGCGAGGTTTACTGTGATCCCTTTGTTTTTAAATCTGCAGAACAACACAGGAGCGTCTCCATGGAAACAGAAGCAGAGTGAAAGGTCAGAGGTCACGGAGAGAAAAGCTCCACAGACTCTGCTCCTGAAGATCTGCTTTAGACCTGGTTTTACTCCTGGTTATAACTCCGCCTTGTTTTGTTTGTTTGTTTGTCTGTCTGTCTGTCTGTCTGTTTGTTTGTCTGTTTGTCTGTTTGTTTGTCTGTTTGTGTGTTTGTTTGTCTGTCTGTTTGTCTGTTTGTTTGCTTGTTTGTCTGTTTGTTTGTTTGTCTGTTTGTTTGTTTGTCTGTTTGTCTGTCTGTCTGTTTGTTTGTCTGTTTGTTTGTCTGTTTGTCTGTCTGTCTGTCTGTCTGTTTGTTTGTCTGTTTGTTTGCTTGTTTGTCTGTTTGTTTGTTTGTCTGTTTGTTTGTCTGTTTGTCTGTCTGTTTGTTTGTCTGTTTGTCTGCTTGTTTGTTTGTTTGTCTGTTTGTTTGTTTGTCTGTTTGTTTGTCTGTTTGTCTGTCTGTTTGTTTGTCTGTTTGTCTGTTTGTTTGCTTGTTTGTTTGTTTGTCTGTTTGTTTGTGTGTTTGTCTGTCTGTCTGTCTGTTTGTTTGTCTGTTTGTTTGCTTGTTTGTCTGTTTGTTTGTTTGTCTGTTTGTTTGTCTGTTTGTCTGTCTGTTTGTTTGTCTGTTTGTCTGTTTGTTTGCTTGTTTGTCTGTTTGTCTGTTTGTTTGTCTGTCTGTTTGTCTATTTGTCTGTTTGTCTGTCTGTCTGTTTGTCTGTTTGTTTGCTTGTTTGTCTGTTTGTCTGTTTGTTTGTCTGTCTGTTTGTTTGTTTGTCTGTTTGTTTGCTTGTTTGTCTGTCTGTCTGTTTGTCTGTTTGTTTGCTTGTTTGTCTGTTTGTGTGTTTGTCTGTCTGTTTGTTTGTCTGTTTGTTTGTCTGTTTGTTTGCTTGTTTGTCTGTTTGTCTGTTTGTGTGTCTGTTTGTTTGTTTGTTTGTTTGTTTGTCTGTTTGTCTGTTTGTTTGCTTGTTTGTCTGTTTGTCTGTTTGTGTGTTTGTTTGTCTGTTTGTTTGTTTGTTTGTCTGTTTGTCAGCAACATCACTTAAAAACTGATGGATGGATTTTGATGTCACAAATGGAATAAGGACCAAGTGATTACATTTTGGGGTTGATCCGGATCAACATCTGGATTCTTCACCCTGGGTTAATGCCAGGTGACGTCACACCTGTGTATTCAGGTCGTCACACCTGTGTATTCAGGTCGTCACACCTGTGTATTCAGCTCTTCACACCTGTGTATTCAGGTCGTCACACCTGTGTATTCAGGTGACGTCACACCTGTGTATTCAGGTCGTCACACCTGTGTATTCAGGTGACGTCACACCTGTGTATTCAGGTCGTCACACCTGTGTATTCAGGTCGTCACACCTGTGTATTCAGGTGACATCACACCTGTGTATTCAGGGTCGTCACACCTGTGTATTCATGGTCGTCACACCTGTGTATTCAGGTCGTCACACCTGTGTATTCAGGTCGTCACACCTGTGTATTCATGGTCGTCACACCTGTGTATTCAGGTCGTCACACCTGTGTATTCAGGTCGTCACACCTGTGTATTCAGGTCGTCACACCTGTGTATTCAGGTGACATCACACCTGTGTATTCAGGGTCGTCACACCTGTGTATTCAGGTCGTCACACCTGTGTATTCATGGTCGTCACACCTGTGTATTCAGGGTCGTCACACCTGTGTATTCAGGTCGTCACACCTGTGTATTCAGGGACGTCACACCTGTGTATTCAGGGACATCACACCTGTGTATTCAGGTCGTCACACCTGTGTATTCAGGTGACGTCACACCTGTGTATTCAGGTCGTCACACGTCACACCTGTGTATTCAGGGACGTCACACCTGTGTATTCAGGTCGTCACACCTGTGTATTCAGGTGACGTCACACCTGTGTATTCAGGTCGTCACACCTGTGTATTCAGGGTCGTCACACGTCACACCTGTGTATTCAGGGACGTCACACCTGTGTATTCAGGGACGTCACACCTGTGTATTCAGGTCGTCACACCTGTGTATTCAGGTGACGTCACACCTGTGTATTCAGGTCGTCACACCTGTGTATTCAGGTGACGTCACACCTGTGTATTCAGGGTCGTCACACGTCACACCTGTGTATTCAGGTCGTCACACCTGTGTATTCAGGTGACGTCACACCTGTGTATTCAGGGTCGTCACACGTCACACCTGTGTATTCAGGTCGTCACACCTGTGTATTCAGGTGACGTCACACCTGTGTATTCAGGTGACGTCACACCTGTGTATTCAGGTCGTCACACCTGTGTATTCAGGTCGTCACACCTGTGTATTCAGGTGACGTCACACCTGTGTATTCAGGGTCGTCACACGTCACACCTGTGTATTCAGGTCGTCACACCTGTGTATTCAGGTGACGTCACACCTGTGTATTCAGGGTCGTCACACGTCACACCTGTGTATTCAGGTCGTCACACCTGTGTATTCAGGTCGTCACACCTGTGTATTCAGGTGACGTCACACCTGTGTATTCAGGTCGTCACACCTGTGTATTCAGGTGACGTCACACCTGTGTATTCAGGTCGTCACACGTCACACCTGTGTATTCAGGGACGTCACACCTGTGTATTCAGGTCGTCACACCTGTGTATTCAGGTGACGTCACACCTGTGTATTCAGGTCGTCACACCTGTGTATTCAGGGTCGTCACACGTCACACCTGTGTATTCAGGGACGTCACACCTGTGTATTCAGGGACGTCACACCTGTGTATTCAGGTCGTCACACCTGTGTATTCAGGTGACGTCACACCTGTGTATTCAGGTCGTCACACCTGTGTATTCAGGTGACGTCACACCTGTGTATTCAGGGTCGTCACACGTCACACCTGTGTATTCAGGTCGTCACACCTGTGTATTCAGGTGACGTCACACCTGTGTATTCAGGGTCGTCACACGTCACACCTGTGTATTCAGGTCGTCACACCTGTGTATTCAGGTGACGTCACACCTGTGTATTCAGGTGACGTCACACCTGTGTATTCAGGTCGTCACACCTGTGTATTCAGGTCGTCACACCTGTGTATTCAGGTGACGTCACACCTGTGTATTCAGGGTCGTCACACGTCACACCTGTGTATTCAGGTCGTCACACCTGTGTATTCAGGTGACGTCACACCTGTGTATTCAGGGTCGTCACACGTCACACCTGTGTATTCAGGTCGTCACACCTGTGTATTCAGGTCGTCACACCTGTGTATTCAGGTGACGTCACACCTGTGTATTCAGGTCGTCACACCTGTGTATTCAGGTGACGTCACACCTGTGTGTTCAGGGTCGTTGCCATCTTGGGAAGCAGGTGACAGTTTTTCCCGAGTGTATAAGGAACAAAGTCTGTCACTGGGCTCAGCTCTGGAAGCTCCACATCTCCCTCCCTCAGTCTCTAAACTCTCAGTGTTTACTGCAGCAGTGCTCTGTGGACTGAATGTTTTGACACTGATCATATTTTTCCGATGCTTTTAATCGCGTGATTTTGGCGTAGGTAAAGGCGTAGGTATTTGTAGGTAAAAAAAGTTTCATAAACTCTACAGAGTATGGGCTTCTGTAATAAACGGATGCTGTTTGACTCGGCTATGTATAGATGCGTTAAAAACATTGCATTATATTAATAAATACTTTACTCGAAACGCTGTGGATTAATGCAGCTGCTTTAAGATGGAAGCTAATGCTAGTTCTGACGTAAGAAGCCACAGTAAGATACTTTAGCAACTTAAGGATCAGATTATAGATATATATTACCTAGTAATGTCCCACAGAATACAGCGTGAACTGTGTAAATGTGTAATTATGAAAGTGTTAACAGTGGATGATCACAGAGTGATGTTACTACCACTGAGCTACAGAGTGAGGTTTATTTACAGCAGGATCAGAGGCGACTCCTGACCTGAACAACAGTGCAGCTGTTGTCCTTCAGCTCTAACAGTAAAGCTGTACTCGCTGTTCAATACTGCGAACTATCAGAGCTGGCTTTTGTTTACCTTCACTTTACCCTCAGTAAGGCGGCGGGGGGCGTTTTGGTCATGTGTCTGGCAAACACCGATAGGGAGATGGGGCTAATTTTGCCATTACAGCTTCAAACTCAGGCTCCTGCAACCTGTGGACCACGGTCCGGGTCCGGACCTCCAGAGGTTTTGATCCTGACCCCAAAGCAATTTTCATAATGCTCACATATTTTAAAAATAGCTAAATATTACCTCATTTTGTTTTTGAACAGGCGCGACTAAGACGTGAGGGGTCCTTGTGGATTCCTGCAGTTACAGAGGACACTGATCTGACTGAGACAGCAAAGATTTAAATGAGCTAGAAACAACTAAAAACTGCTAAAATAAAAACAAACTCCAGTGCAGATTTACACCGCGAGAGGCAGCCTGCTTTTCTCTGAACAGCTCTGTCTGTGGAGAACAGTCCTGGACTAGAACAGTTCTCAAATATGGACTGTTCCTTTTATGGCAGGATTAAAAGAATCTGGGTGATGAGTTTTTCTATTACTTTTTTATCTTCAACAAGTCATAAAATCTAATTTAATCTCTTCATTAATGCAAATTGTATAAAATAAAAGTATATTTTCTTACGTTTATAACGATATATTGGTTGGATAGCGCTATCGCCCGAGGTTTAAGCTCGGCAGTGCCATGGCCCTGAGTCGGACAAACAAAAGCTCCAATATTGGACACGCAAACCTTTCTGGCGTTTTCAGCCTTATTTGTTGTATTTTTCCCTTGTGATTGGATCTAATTTAAGGCTGGGATATTTACATTAACAAATCTTCACATCCGGTTCCTTGTTTCCGTCTTTCAAAATAAGATTGTGGGCTTAGCTAGCCTTAATCAGAAAATAATAAGACGGACAAAGTTAGCTACAAAAACACTAAGATCACTGAAAGAACGTCGCCCGAGTGTGACCTGAGCGTTCCCTGTACATTTCCCGATCAAAATTATTTTCATATCATGATTATTTTATAAACACTTAGCATAAATACACAAAAATTACCACAGAGGTAGAGCAATATGTGGAGTTTTTGTTTAGCTACCGTTAGCCAGTTAACGTCTTTACGAACGTCTGTTAGGAGACCGAAAAATAGCAAAAGGTGTCCGACTTAGGACACACAGACTCCATCTGTCCTGGGCTACTTCTCCAGCTTTGCCTTTTAGCAGCTAATATGTTAGCCTCAGCAGGCTACAGCCCACAAACACTGTTCTCTGAATTAATCTGGACTTTACACAGCAGAAGTCTCAAATGTCACGATTTCTGGCCTCACTTTACTCAGGCGAACAAAGCACGAACAAGGCGTGAATGGACCGAGTTTTTGTGCATATTAATTAGCTGCTAATATGTGCATTTATCCAGTTTTATTGCTGCACTCCCCTGCATCGTTCTCATAATAAATGTAAATGTAAATGTAAATTTAAACTGGTGTTATCCAAATACTGGCAGTCTTTGTAAATCCATCTGTCTCCAGTACGATCTGAGTCTGACACAGTTCAAACAGCAGCTGCTGTTAAAGTGCAAATAATAAATGTTTCTCTGACAGAAATAAGCATTGTACATGTTTTAGTAGCACACATTAAATACACACATAACATTGTAATTTAGCCTATTTATTATTTTTTTTATATATGTTATGTTCGGACCCCAGCGGGATAGAATATTAATTCTGTGGACCCCGAACAATTTTAATAATAGACCTCTGTTCTAACTCAACATGACATCGTGGTAGATGTTCTGACAGAGTTGGACCTGGATCATGTTGATATTCTGGTTCTGGTGGTCCAGAAGGTTCTAAATATAGGTGGTACATATGAAATTTGATAGTGCACAGCAACAAATGTAGCTTCAGACTTTAATAACGCCATATGAAAGGTGAGTTTTTTCTCTGTCAGTAGTATGTTCACAGATCTGATGGATCTTTAATTACTGAGCTAGATCTGGGCCTTTACGGGTTTTTCTCAGTTTTTATATGGTTTGGCGGAAGTCTGTGCTCTCTGAGTGCTTCTAGCTTATCTCTGGTTTTAGTGCAATTTTAGTCCAGTTTTAGTTCTGTTTTAGTCCTGTTTTAGTCCAGTTTTAGACCTGTTTTAGACCTGTTTTAGTCCAATTTTATGTCCAGTTTTAGTCCGGTTTTAGCCCTGTTTTAGTCCTGTTTTAGACCTGTTTTAGTCCAATTTTATGTCCAGTTTTATTCCAGTTTTAGTCCTGTTTTAGCCTTGTTTTAGTCCTGTTTTAGTCTGATTTTATGTCCAGTTTTATTCCAGTTTTAGTCCTGTTTTAGTCTGATTTTAGTCCAGTTTTAGTCCTGTTTTAGTCCTGGTTTAGTCCTGTTTTAGTCCTGGTTTAGTCCTGTTTTAGTCTGATTTTAGTCCAGTTTTAGTCCAGTTTTAGTCCTGTTTTAGTCCTGGTTTAGTCCTGTTTTAGTCTGATTTTAGTCCGGTTTTAGTCCTGTTTTAGTCTGTTTTTAGTCCAGTTTTAGTCCGGTTTTAGTCCTGTTTTAGTCCTGGTTTTGTCCTGTTTTAGTCTGATTTTAGTCCAGTTTAATCCAGTTTTAGTCCTGTTTTAGTCCTGGTTTAGTCCTGGTTTAGTCCTGTTTTAGTCTGATTTTAGTCCTGTTTTAGTCCGGTTTTATCCCGTCTGTCCCTGTGCCGGTGCAGTGGTGCATTGTGGGAATCGGAGTCATGTCCAATCCTCGGCGGCGGTGCTAACTGAGGCTGAAGTTTAGCCGCTTAAACCACATTAGCATTGATTTTCTTCTTCTGCTCGGAGTGGATCGCCGCTGGAGGACCAACCTCCAGCTTCTTCTTCTTCATCGATCGGCTTCGGCCTAACTTTATTTCACTTTATTTAACTCATCAAACGGACAAAAGCTGATTTGATTCGTGGCTGAGCAGAAATCTCCCTCAGTGGTTTGTCCTGGGACAGGATCAATGAAGGAAAGAGTTTAGGTCACGGTAGGAACGGTTTAAAACAATATATTCAGACTCAGACTGGTTTATCTCTGGATTTAGTCCTGGTTTAGACCTGGTTTATCTCTGGATTTAGTCCTGGTTTATATCTGGTTTAGACCTGGTTTATATCTGGTTTATCTCAGGTTTTAGTCCTGGTTTAGACCTGGTTTATCTCTGGATTTAGTCCTGGTTTATATCTGGTTTAGACCTGGTTTATCTCAGGTTTTAGACCTGGTTTATATCTGGTTTAGACCTGGTTTATATCTGGATTAGACCTGGTTTATCTCAGGTTTTAGTCCTGGTTTATATCTGGTTTAGACCTGGTTTATATCTGGTTTAGACCTAGTTTATCTCAGGTTTTAGACCTGGTTTATAACTGGTTTAGACCTAGTTTATCTCAGGTTTTAGACCTGGTTTATATCTGGTTTATATCTGGTTTAGACCTGGTTTATCTCAGGTTTTAGTCCTAGTTTAGACCTGGTTTAGACCTGGTTTATCTCTGAAATCCTTGGTCTTAAGCTCCTGTTGCTATCACCAAACTGAACATTTTTCTGGTCTGGTCCTGGTCTGGTCCTGGTCTGGTCCTGGTCCTGGTCTGGTCCTGGTCCTGGTCTGGTCCTGGTCTGGTCTTGGTCTGGTCTTGGTCTGGTCTTGGTCTGGTCTGGTCCTGGTCCTGGTCTGGTCCTGGTCTGGTCCTGGTCAGGTTCTGGTCTGGTCCTGGTTTACGCCTCTCTGTCACTAATCTGGATTTCTCTCCAGATGTTAGTCCCAGATGTTAGTCCCAGATGTTAGTCCCAGATGTTAGTCCCAGATGTTAGTCCCAGATGTTAGTCCCAGATGTTGGTCTCAGATGTTAGTCCCAGATGTTAGTCCCAGATGTTGGTCCCAGATGTTGGTCCCAGATGTTGGTCCCAGATGGACCGGACCAGGTCTCAGTCTCTTTTACCTGAAACCTGCTGCTGTCGACATTAAATATTCAGGTACGATTGTTGTTCGTGCAGGTCGCTAACAACAAACAACAACAAACAACACAACACCACACAGCTGACCAGATGAACACATGATCAGATGAACAGCTGACCAGATGAACACATGATCAGATGAACAGCTGACCAGATGAACACATGACCAGATGAACAGCTGACCAGATGAACACATGATCAGATGAACACATGATCAGATGAACAGCTGATCAGATGAACACATGATCAGATGAACAGCTGATCAGATGAACAGCTGATCAGATGAACAGCTGATCAGATGAACACATGATCAGATGAACACATGATCAGATGAACAGCTGATCAGATGAACAGCTGATCAGATGAACACATGATCAGATGAACACATGGTCAGATGAACACATGATCAGATGAACACATGATCAGATGAACAGCTGATCAGATGAACACATGATCAGATGAACACATGGTCAGATGAACTAATGAGACAGGAAGGATTACTCTGATGTTCGCGTCACAATGGGTTTAATTCAAAATAATTCAAATCAGAGATCAGAGCCTGGTTTAGTCCAGGTTTAAACCAGGCCTAAACCAGGCCTAAACCAGGCCTAAACCAGGACTAAACCAGGACTAAACCAGGCCTAAACCAGGACTAAACCAGGTCTAAACCAGGACTAAACCAGGCCTAAACCAGACCTAAACCAGGTCTAAACCAGGACTTAACCAGGCCTAAACCAGACCTAAACCAGGACTAAACCAGATCTAAACCAGGTCTAAACCAGGCCTAAACCAGACCTAAACCAGGACTAAACCAGGACTAAACCAGGTCTAAACCAGGACTAAACCAGGCCTAAACCAGATCTAAACCAGGACTAAACCAGGTCTAAACCAGGACTAAACCAGGCCTAAACCAGACCTAAACCAGGACTAAACCAGGACTAAACCAGGTCTAAACCAGGCCTAAACTAGGTCTAAACCAGGCCTAAACCAGGACTAAACCAGGCCTAAACCAGGCCTAAACCAGGACTAAACCAGGACTAAACCAGGCCTAAACCAGGTCTAAACCAGGCCTAAACCAGGACTAAACCAGGCCTAAACCAGGCCTAAACCAGGTCTAAACCAGGTCTAAACCAGGCCTAAACCAGGACTAAACCAGGTCTAAACCAGGTCTAAACCAGGACTAAACCAGGCCTAAACCAGGCCTAAACCAGGACTAAATCAGGTCTAAACCAGGCCTAAACCAGGACTAAACCAGGCCTAAACCAGGCCTAAACCAGGTCTAAACCAGGTCTAAACCAGGTCTAAACCAGGACTAAACCAGGACTAAACCAGGCCTAAACCAGGACTAAACCAGGACTGCTGTACCTTTCTCAGTAGATTTTATATAAACCATGTGATTTTTATACAAAACAAATGAAGAGTTGAGTTTTCAGTGAGTGCTGTGTCTGCAGAACAGTTCAGCTTTAACACTTTAAAAAAAAAAGTCACATTCAGTCTTTTCTTTTTCTGTAAATGTCACTTCTGAGCCTGAACTGGACCGGGTTCTGAACCGGACCGGGTTCTGAACCGGACCGGTTTCTGAACCGGACCGGGTTCTGAACCGGACCAGGTTTGTGAACCGGACCGGGTTCTGAACTGGACCAGGTTTTTGAACTGGACCAGGTTCTGAACCGGACCGGGTTTCTGAACTGGACCAGGTTTATAAAGTGTGATCTAGAGTGTTACTGACGGAGCACTACAGGGTCAGGGGTCACAGGGGTCACAGGGGTCACAGTGAGAGGTGCATCGTGGGTAAACAGCCATAGTCCGGACAGTTTTACAGGATCAAGAGCTGAGCCTGGCTTTAGGCTTTAGGCTCATTAAAGTCGGATTACGTCGTGACACTGGCAGTCTGCTGTCAGAGTCCACTACTGCTGCCCCACAGGAGTCTGGACCGGGACTGGACTAAACCAGGTCTAAACCAGGACTAAACCAGGACTAAACCAGGACTAAACCAGGACTAAACCAGGTCTAAACCAGGACTAAACCAGGACTAAACCAGCAAAAAACCAGGTCTAAACCAGGACTAAACCAGGACTAAACCAGCAAAAAACCAGGACTAAACCAGGACTAAACCAGGACTAAAACAGGACTAAACCAGATCTAAACCAGGCCTAAACCAGGTCTAAACCAGATCTAAACCAGATCTAAACCAGGTCTAATTCCTGGTCTAAACCCGGTCTAAGTCCGGTCCTGGTCTCATTAGGATTCTGCTGCAGTGACTCAGCCCATTCTGATAATGGAGCCTGGGCCATTTCTCAAACTCACAGCACTCAGAGAAATATAAACCTGCTCTCACACTGCCTCCTACCTCCTACATCCTACATCCTACATCCTACACACTGCCTCCTACATCCTACATCCTACACACTGCCTCCTACATCCTACATCCTACACACTACACACTACACACTGCCTCCTACATCCTACATCCTACATCCTACACACTGCCTCCTACATCCTACATCCTACATCCTACACACTGCCTCCTACATCCTACATCCTACACACTACACACTGCCTCCTACATCCTACACACTACACACTACACACTGCCTCCTACATCCTACATACTGCCTCCTACATCCTACATCCTACACACTGCCTCCTACATCCTACATCCTACACACTACACACTGCCTCCTACATCCTACACACTACACACTACACACTGCCTCCTACATCCTACATACTGCCTCCTACATCCTACATCCTACACACTGCCTCCTACATCCTACATCCTACACACTACCTCCTACATCCTACACACTGCCTCCTACCTCCTACACACTACACACTACACACTGCCTCCTACATCCTACATCCTACACACTACACACTGCCTCCTACATCCTACATCCTACACACTACATCCTACACACTGCCTCCTACATCCTACACACTACACACTACACACTGCCTCCTACCTCCTACACACTACCTCCTACATCCTACACACTACACACTGCCTCCTACATCCTACACACTACACACTACACACTGCCTCCTACCTCCTACACACTACCTCCTACATCCTACATCCTACACACTACACACTGCCTCCTACATCCTACATCCTACACACTACACACTGCCTCCTACATCCTACATCCTACACACTGCCTCCTACATCCTACATCCTACACACTACACACTGCCTCCTACATCCTACACACTACACACTACACACTGCCTCCTACCTCCTACACACTACCTCCTACATCCTACATCCTACATCCTACACACTGCCTCCTACATCCTACACACTACACACTACACACTGCCTCCTACCTCCTACACACTACCTCCTACATCCTACATCCTACACACTACACACTGCCTCCTACATCCTACATCCTACACACTACACACTGCCTCCTACATCCTACATCCTACACACTGCCTCCTACATCCTACACACTACACACTACACACTGCCTCCTACATCCTACATCCTACACACTATACACTACCTCCTACATCCTACATCCTACACACTACACACTGCCTCCTACATCCTACATCCTACACACTACACACTACATCCTACACACTACACACTGCCTCCTACATCCTACATCCTACACACTGCCTCCTACATCCTACATCCTACACACTACCTCCTACATCCTACATCCTACACACTATACACTACCTCCTACATCCTACACACTACCTCCTACATCCTACATCCTACACACTATACACTACCTCCTACATACTACCTCCTACATCCTACATCCTACATCCTACACACTACCTCCTACATCCTACATCCTACACACTACACAATACCTCCTACATCCTACATCCTACATCCTACACACTGCCTCCTACCTCCTACACACTATACACTACCTCCTACATCCTACACACTACACACTACACACTGCCTCCTACATCCTACATCCTACACACTACACACTGCCTCCTACATCCTACACACTACCTCCTACATCCTACATCCTACACACTACACACTGCCTCCTACATCCTACATCCTACACACTATACACTACCTCCTACATCCTACACACTACACACTACACACTGCCTCCTACCTCCTACCTCCTACACACTACACACTACCTCCTACATCCTACATCCTACACACTATACACTACCTTCTACATCCTACACACTACCTCCTACATCCTACATCCTACATCCTACACACTGCCTCCTACACACTACCTCCTACACACTACACACTGCCTCCTACATCCTACACACTACCTCCTACACACTACACACTACCTCCTACATCCTACACACTACACACTACCTCCTACATCCTACACACTACACACTACCTCCTACACACTACACACTACCTCCTACACACTACACACTACCTCCTACATCCTACACACTACACACTACCTCCTACACACTACACACTACCTCCTACACACTATACACTGCCTCCTACCTCCTACACACTGCCTCCTACATCCTACACACTACATCCTACACACTGCCTCCTACCTCCTACCTCCTACCTCCTACACACTACCTCCTACATCCTACATCCTACACACTGCCTCCTACACACTACCTCCTACACACTACACACTGCCTCCTACACACTATACACTACCTCCTACCTCCTACACACTACACACTACCTCCTACACACTATACACTGCCTCCTACCTCCTACCTCCTACCTCCTACATCCTACACACTGCCTCCTACACACTACCTCCTACACACTGCCTCCTACCTCCTACATCCTACACACTATACACTACCTCCTACACACTATACACTACATCCTACATCCTACACACTACACACTACACACTGCCTCCTACATCCTACACACTATACACTACCTCCTACCTCCTACACACTACACACTACCTCCTACACACTGCCTCCTACACACTACCTCCTACCTCCTACACACTGCCTCCTACCTCCTACATCCTACCTCCTACACACTACCTCCTACACACTACACACTACCTCCTACACACTACCTCCTACACACTACACACTACCTCCTACACACTACCTCCTACATCCTACCTCCTACACACTACCTCCTACACACTACACACTACACACTACCTCCTACCTCCTACACACTACCTCCTACACACTACACACTACCTCCTACACACTGCCTCCTACCTCCTACATCCTACACACTACCTCCTACACACTGCCTCATACCTCCTACATCCTACACACTACACACTACCTCCTACCTCCTACACACTACATCCTACACACTACATCCTACCTCTTACACACTACACACTACCTCCTACCTCCTACACACTACATCCTACACACTACATCCTACCTCCTACACACTGCCTCCTACACACTACACACTACCTCCTACACACTACATCCTACACACTACCTCCTACCTCCTACACACTACACACTACCTCCTACCTCCTACACACTACATCCTACACACTACATCCTACCTCCTACACACTGCCTCCTACACACTACACACTACCTCCTACACACTACACACTACATCCTACCTTTAGACCTGGTTTAGTCCAGTTATAGTCCAGTTTTAGACAAGGTTTAGTCCAGTTTTAGTCCAGGTTTAGTCCAGTTTTAGACAAGGTTTAGTCCTGTTTTAGTCCAGGTTTAGTCCAGTTTTAGACCAGGTTTAGTCCTGTTTTAGTCCAGTTTTAGTCCAGTTTTAGACCAGGTTTAGTCCAGTTTTAGTCCAGGTTTAGTCCAGTTTTAGACCAGGTTTAGTCCTGTTTTAGTCCAGTTTTAGTCCAGTTTTAGACCAGGTTTAGTCCAGTTTTAGTCCAGGTTTAGTCCAGTTTTAGACAAGGTTTAGTCCTGTTTTAGTCCAGGTTTAGTCCAGTTTTAGACAAGGTTTAGTCCTGTTTTAGTCCAGGTTTAGTCCAGTTTTAGACAAGGTTTAGTCCTGGTTTAGTCCAGGTTTAGTCCAGTTTTAGACCAGGTTTAGTCCTGTTTTAGTCCAGGTTTAGTCCAGTTTTAGTCCAGTTTTAGACCAGGTTTAGTCCTGTTTTAGTCCAGGTTTAGTCCAGTTTTAGAGAAGGTTTAGTCCTGTTTTAGTCCAGGTTTAGTCCAGTTTTAGACCAGGTTTAGTCCTGTTTTAGTCCAGGTTTAGTCCAGTTTTAGACAAGGTTTAGACCAGGTTTAGTCCTGTGTTTAGTCCTGTTTTAGTCCAGGTTTAGTCCAGTTTTAGTCCAGGTTTAGTCCAGTTTTAGACCAGGTTTAGTCCTGTTTTAGTCCAGGTTTAGTCCAGTTTTAGACCAGGTTTAGTCCTGTTTTAGTCCAGGTTTAGTCCAGTTTTAGTCCAGTTTTAGACCAGGTTTAGTCCTGTTTTAGTCCAGGTTTAGTCCAGTTTTAGAGAAGGTTTAGTCCTGTTTTAGTCCAGGTTCAGTCCAGTTTTAGACCAGGTTTAGTCCTGTTTTAGTCCAGGTTTAGTCCAGTTTTAGTCCAGGTTTAGTCCAGTTTTAGACCAGGTTTAGTCCTGTTTTAGTCCAGGTTTAGTCCAGTTTTAGAGAAGGTTTAGTCCTGTTTTAGTTCAGGTTTAGTCCAGTTTTAGACCAGGTTTAGTCCTGTTTTAGTCCAGGTTTAGTCCTGTTTTAGACCAGGTTTAGTCCTGTTTTAGTCCAGGTTTAGTCCAGTTTTAGTCCAGGTTTAGTCCAGTTTTAGACCAGGTTTAGTCCTGTTTTAGTCCAGGTTTAGTCCAGTTTTAGAGAAGGTTTAGTCCTGTTTTAGTTCAGGTTTAGTCCAGTTTTAGACCAGGTTTAGTCCTGTTTTAGTCCAGGTTTAGTCCTGGTTTAGTCCAGGTTTAGTCCTGGTTTAGTCCAGGTTTAGTCCAGTTTTAGAGAAGGTTTAGTCCTGTTTTAGTCCAGGTTTAGTCCAGTTTTAGACCAGGTTTAGTCCTGTTTTAGTCCAGGTTTAGTCCAGTTTTAGTCCAGGTTTAGTCCAGTTTTAGACCAGGTTTAGTCCTGTTTTAGTCCAGGTTTAGTCCAGTTTTAGAGAAGGTTTAGTCCTGTTTTAGTTCAGGTTTAGTCCAGTTTTAGACCAGGTTTAGTCCTGTTTTAGTCCAGGTTTAGTCCTGTTTTAGACCAGGTTTAGTCCTGTTTTAGTCCAGGTTTAGTCCAGTTTTAGTCCAGGTTTAGTCCAGTTTTAGACCAGGTTTAGTCCTGTTTTAGTCCAGGTTTAGTCCAGTTTTAGAGAAGGTTTAGTCCTGTTTTAGTTCAGGTTTAGTCCAGTTTTAGACCAGGTTTAGTCCTGTTTTAGTCCAGGTTTAGTCCTGGTTTAGTCCAGGTTTAGTCCTGGTTTAGTCCAGGTTTAGTCCTGGTTTAGTCCAGGTTTAGTCCAGGTTTCAGTGTCAGATCACAACAGCAGTATTAAAGCCTTTAGTGAAACCTCTTGACCTGAGTGACTCTATTGATTTGAACTGAGCTGAACCTGACCCCGGCTGACCTCTGACCCCAGCTGACCTCTGACCTCCTCAGAGTCTGTCCAGGAACTGTAATAATAATAATAATAATAATAATAATAATAATAATAATAATAATAATAATAATAATAATAATAATAATAACCTTTAGGGTTCAGGTTCCAGTGACCCAGTTTAACTGCAGCCTAACCCTGGATGACCTTATTTGGACTTCCTCCACAGTGACCCGAGAGGAGGAAAGGAAAACTTATTTACACAGAGACAAGTCTTACAGCGGGTTATACAAACAAATAACGGTTTACCAGTAAACAAAAACACACAATAGCACATAATAATAATAATAATAATAATAATAATAATAATAATAATAATAATAATAATAATAATAAATCAGTCTGATACAGTGATTTCTCAGTCTTTACAGTGAGGTGCATTATTCCTGACGGGGGGTGAAGTGTTTTGCCCAAGGACACCACAGCAGCATGAACTGGGGAGAGAGGGATTTGAACCGCCAACCTTCTGATTATAGAGCAAACAGCTCTACCTACAGAGCTACTGTCACAGAGAAAAATCTAAACTAGCAGGACAGAGCGTAGACCTCTGCCAAGGCCCTGGTCCTATCTCGCAATGGTAAAGATACAGAGCCCAGACCTGGACTCGAACTCAGACCTTCTAGTTCAGGGGTAAATGCTGATCTTTTTTATTATTTAGCTCCAGTCCAGAGTTCAGCGGGAGCTTGGCCTCAGATTACCTCGGCTCTAAAACGGTTCTTAAATCTGTGACGTGGTTCTTTTGGCTCCTCTCTCCTCAGAACCTTCGGAGAACCCGAGGATCAGCGACAACCACGGCTTTTCCAACGCACGACTGCGATAAATCTGTCCCGCCGCGTGTTGGACCGAAATCTGTGGCCCGGTGTTTCGGCTGAGCGACCCTTCCTGCTTTTCTGTTATTAAAAAATTAAAACTTATTCTAAACCTCAGGCTAAAGTTTTGAGTGTAAACGACGTAAACAGGGCTAAAATGCACGCTTTCTTTTTCTGACTCAGCAGCGCCTCTTACTGGAGACTGTGGCTTATTGAAAACATTAACAATAAAGCCTCCAACAGTGACTCAAACTTTTCAGACAAAATACCACAACAGAGAATATTTAGCTTTCAGAGAACCACCGTCAATGAACTAGAGAACAACCAGGGGCTAAACCAGGATTAAACCAAGACTAAACCAGGACTAAACCAGGTCTAAACCAGGACTAAACCAGGTCTAAACCAGGTCTAAACCAGGACTAAACCAGATCTAAACCAGGTCTAAACCAGGTCTAAACCAGGTCTAAACCAGGACTAAACCAGGACTAAACCAGGTCTAAACCAGGTCTAAACCAGGACTAAACCAGGTCTAAACCAGGACTAAACCAGGTCTAAACCAGGTCTAAACAAGGACTAAACCAGGTATAAACCAGATCTAAACCAGGTCTAAACCAGAACTAAACCAGGACTAAACCAGTACTAAACCAGGTCTAAACCAGGACTAAACCAGGACTAAACCAGATCTAAACCAGGACTAAACCAGGACTAAACCAGGACTAAACCAGGTCTAAACCAGGACTAAACCAGGACTAAAGCAGGACTAAACCAGGACTAAAGCAGGACTAAAGCAGGACTAAAGCAGGACTAAACCAGGACTAAACCAGGTCTAAACCAGGACTAAACCAGGTCTAAACCAGGACTAAACCAGGTCTAAACCAGGTCTAAACCAGGACTAAACCAGATCTAAACCAGGTCTAAACCAGGTCTAAACCAGGTCTAAACCAGGACTAAACCAGGACTAAACCAGATCTAAACCAGGTCTAAACCAGGTCTAAACCAGGACTAAACCAGGTCTAAACCAGGACTAAACCAGGTCTAAACCAGGTCTAAACAAGGACTAAACCAGGTATAAACCAGATCTAAACCAGGTCTAAACCAGAACTAAACCAGGACTAAACCAGTACTAAACCAGGTCTAAACCAGGACTAAACCAGGACTAAACCAGATCTAAACCAGGACTAAACCAGGTCTAAACCAGGTCTAAACCAGGTCTAAACCAGGTCTAAACCAGGACTAAACCAGGTCTAAACCAGGTCTAAACCAGATCTAAACCAGGTCTAAACCAGGTCTAAACCAGGACTAAACCAGGTCTAAACCAGGTATAAACCAGATCTAAACCAGGTCTAAACCAGGTCTAAACCAGGACTAAACCAGGACTAAACAAGGACTAAACCAGGTATAAACCAGATCTAAACCAGGTCTAAACCAGGTCTAAAGCAGGTCTAAACCAGGACTAAACCAGGACTAAACCAGATCTAAACCAGGACTAAACCAGGTCTAAACCAGGTCTAAACCAGGTCTAAACCAGGTCTAAAACAGGCCTAAACCAGGACTAAAGCAGGACTAAACCAGAACTAAACCAGGACAAAACCAGATCTAAACCAGCTCTAAACCAGGTCTAAACCAGGTCTAAACCAGGACTAACCCAGGTCGAAACCAGGTCTAAACCAGGACTAAACCAGGTCTAAACCAGGACTAAACCAGGTCTAAACCAGGTCTAAACCAGGACTAAACCAGGACTAAACCAGGTCTAAACCAGGTCTAAACCAGGACTAAACCAGAACTAAACCAGGACTAAACCAGGTCTAAACCAGGCCTAAACCAGGTCTAAACCAGGACTAAAGCAGGTCTAAACCAGGACTAAACCAGGACAAAACCAGATCTAAACCAGGTCTAAACCAGGTCTAAACCAGGCCTAAACCAGGACTAAACCAGGTCTAAACCAGGACTAAACCAGGTCTAAACCAGGACTAAACCAGGACTAAACCAGGTCTAAACCAGGTCTAAACCAGGTCTAAACCAGGTTTAAACTGAGTCAGGGCAATATGGCACAAAATATAATCACAATGTTTTTTTCCCTTATTTTGGTTGATCTCAATTTTTTTTAATAAAAAACAAATAATCACAGTTTATTTAATCCAATTCATCCTGATTCTGATTTTACGGTAACAGAACATTTAGGGATTTAATTAAATATGTAGAATATTTTAATAAAACAGTAAGAATTTAAAGCTCCTGTAACCAGCAGCCCTCTACTGGTTATAAACGATACTGCAGTCTAAATCTAAACAATGGTCTCTTTTCTGATTGGACGATCGGTGATGCAGGTTTAGAACCAAAACAAAAAAATGTAAACAAAAACAACGTCTAAAGATCTAAACTCCAGGCTTCATCAAATGAGCAGTAAACTGTAAACCTCTCCGTTACCTGCTCTGGATCAGATCTGAGTCCACGTCGAGTAAAATCTGCACCAGGCTTTTCATCGAGGTCACAGCCCTAGGTCTAAACTGTGCCAAAACCAGGACTAAGCAGGGGTCTTCAGATGTAATCTCAGACCAGAACCGGACTAAAACTGGAATAAAATTGGCTCTAAAATAAACTAAACCAGCCCTGAGTCCCACCAAAGAAGCCCATGGTCCACAGCTTGAGAACCACTGGGCGCATGAAGCTCTTGTTTTTAGACTCTTGTTATAAAATGCTCTCAGAAAATGAAACCGTTTAGTCCTGATGTCCAGGTTTAGTCCTGATGTCCTGGTTTAGTCCTGATGTCCTGGTTTAGTCCTGATGTCCAGGTTTAGTCCTGATGTCCAGGTTTAGTCCTGATGTCCTGGTTTAGTCCTGATGTCCTGGTTTAGTCCTGATGTCCAGGTTTAGTCCTGATGTCCTGGTTTAGTCCTGATGTCCTGGTTTAGTCCTGATGTCCAGGTTTAGTCCTGATGTCCTGGTTTAGTCCTGATGTCCAGGTTTAGTCCTGATGTCCTGGTTTAGTCCTGATGTCCTGGTTTAGTCCTGATGTCCTGGTTTAGTCCTGATGTCCAGGTTTAGTCCTGATGTCCAGGTTTAGTCCTGATGTCCTGGTTTAGTCCTGATGTCCAGGTTTAGTCCTGATGTCCTGGTTTAGTCCTGATGTCCAGGTTTAGTCCTGATGTCCTGGTTTAGTCCTGATGTCCAGGTTTAGTCCTGATGTCCTGGTTTAGTCCTGATGTCCAGGTTTAGTCCTGATGTCCTGGTTTAGTCCTGATGTCCTGGTTTAGTCCTGATGTCCTGGTTTAGTCCTGATGTCCAGGTTTAGTCCTGATGTCCTGGTTTAGTCCTGATGTCCTGGTTTAGTCCTGATGTCCAGGTTTAGTCCTGATGTCCTGGTTTAGTCCTGATGTCCTGGTTTAGTCCTGATGTCCAGGTTTAGTCCTGATGTCCAGGTTTAGTCCTGATGTCCAGGTTTAGTCCTGATGTCCTGGTTTAGTCCTTATGTCCTGGTTTAGTCCTTATGTCCTGGTTTAGTCCTTATGTCCTGGTTTAGTCCTGATGTCCTGGTTTAGTCCTGATGTCCTGGTTTAGTCCTGATGTCCAGGTTTAGTCCTGATGTCCTGGTTTAGTCCTGATGTCCTGGTTTAGTCCTGATGTCCAGGTTTAGTCCTGATGTCCAGGTTTAGTCCTGATGTCCAGGTTTAGTCCTGATGTCCTGGTTTAGTCCTTATGTCCTGGTTTAGTCCTGATGTCCAGGTTTAGTCCTGATGTCCAGGTTTAGTCCTGATGTCCTGGTTTAGTCCTTATGTCCTGGTTTAGTCCTGATGTCCAGGTTTAGTCCTGATGTCCAGGTTTAGCCCTGATGTCCAGGTTTAGTCCTGATGTCCTGGTTTAGTCCTTATGTCCTGGTTTAGTCCTGATGTCCAGGTTTAGTCCTGATGTCCTGGTTTAGTCCTGATGTCCAGGTTTAGTCCTGATGTCCTGGTTTAGTCCTGATGTCCAGGTTTAGTCCTTATGTCCTGGTTTAGTCCTGATGTCCTGGTTTAGTCCTGATGTCCAGCTTTAGTCCTGATGTCCAGGTTTAGCCCTGATGTCCAGGTTTAGTCCTGATGTCCAGGTTTAGCCCTGATGTCCAGGTTTAGTCCTGATGTCCAGGTTTAGTCCTGATGTCCAGGTTTAGTCCTGATGTCCAGGTTTAACCCTGGCTTATGATCAGTCACAGATCAGGTCAGGACCAGGCTGGACCTAGAGCCGCTGACACAGAAGTCACATGACTCTCTGTGCTCTAGATCTGGATCTGGGTCATGTGACCTGTGCCGAGCGACTCTGGGGTCAGCTGAGGTGAGCCACTGCAGAGAGAGACTAACCCAGGTCTAACCCAGGTCTAACCCAGGTCTAACCCAGGTCTAAACCAGGTCTAAACCAGGTCTAACCCAGGTCTAAACCAGGTCTAAACCAGGTCTAACCCAGGTCTAACCCAGGTCTAAACCAGGTCTAAACCAGGTCTAAACCAGGTCTAAACCAGGTCTAACCCAGGTCTAAACCAGGTCTAAACCAGGTCTAAACCAGGACTAAACCAGGACTAAACCAGGTCTAACCCAGGTCTAACCCAGGTCTAAACCAGGTCTAACCCAGGTCTAAACCAGGTCTAAACCAGGACTAAACCAGGACTAAAACAGGACTAAACCAGATCTAAACCAGGACTAAACCAGGACTAAACCAGGACTAAACCAGGACTAAACCAGGTCTAAACCAGGTCTAAACCAGGACTAAAACAGGACTAAACCAGGTCTAAACCAGGACTAAACCAGGACTAAACCAGGTCTAAACCAGGACTAAAACAGGACTAAACCAAGTCTAAACCAGGTCTAAACCAGGTCTAAACCAGGACTAAACCAGGACTAAACCAGGTCTAAACCAGGACTAAAACAGGACTAAACCAGGTCTAAACCAGGACTAAACCAGGACTAAACCAGGACTAAACCAGGTCTAAACCAGGTCTAAACCAGGTCTAAACCAGGACTAAACCAGGACTAAACCAGGTCTAAACCAGGACTAAAACAGGACTAAACCAGGTCTAAACCAGGACTAAACCAGGACTAAACCAGGACTAAACCCAGTTCCCAGTTCAGGGTTTTTCAGTTTGAACTTTGTCCTGGTTAAATAAAGTTCAGATTAAAGTAAATGCTGAGCAGTCGTTTAAACACTGAGGGGAGGACTTTTCTGCTTTGTGCTTTGTGAACTGTGGCAGGAGTAAACCGGGCTCTCTTTAAAGGAGAACTATGCAACTTTTCCTCTTAATAAAACATATTTTAGTGGGGGGAAAAACAGCCTTGTAAGAATGGGAGCACTGACCCAGAGTCCCTGAAGTCTCGGGTCTGGTCTCGGTTCAGCCGCAACAACACAGAGCCTGCACAGAGCTATGCTAACGTTAGCTCAGTCTGCGATGGCTCCGGCTGAAAACGTTTGTGAGGGGGCGGGACCTTCAGTAGAATACTGGCAGCTGATTGGATAAAGCCCCATCTCCGTAGCTAAACAACAAACCTCTGACAGTAAACAACACAACAAAGACGCTGTTAGAAGATTTTTGCTGTTTTTGTAAACGTACAGCAGCAGACCTTACGTTTTTCTGCGTCGCCATGTTGTTAACAAGCAACAGCAAACCTAAACCCCGCCCACTCACAGCAGCACTGCCACGCCATTGGCCCGGGCCACCACAGGGGTCACACAGGGGTCACGCACACCTATGGTCTTTACCCCTGAATGTAGGGGGCGCTCTGTAAAAAATAATACTACCACAACAGCAAAGAAGGAAGCAAAGTTAGATGGTTCCTCTGTGTGATGTGCAGAAAGTAAAATGAGTAAAAGAGAAAATGAGGCAGATTAAAAAGTGCCATAAATGTGTGGTTGTTTTAGCTGAAAGCAGAGTTGGTCACACACTGCACTTCTTTTTTTTAATTCAATGTCATCTTTCTGCTTTTGTAAATGTGACCGCCCTGTAGTTCAACAGCGACACCTGAGCCTCCCTTTGCTTACATTTCGTTTTTATGTGTGGAACAATCACAGGCGGAGTAACCAATCAGAGCGCCTCTGACCCAAACAAACATGGAGGGTTGTTGCTCTTTTTTCAGAATCCTGTGCATCTGAGCAGCTCTGTCCTTATTTGTGAGTGGGGACAGCAGCAGAAGCCAGTTGTACAAAGACTTGTGAAAGAAAAAGTGGGTTTGTTTGAATGTGGTGGGACGTCAGAGGGACTTTACTGTTGTTAAAATGGAAACAGGACAAAGACAAAAATCCCACAGAGGACTGAACAACGAGGACTTCAGCAGAACCAACAGGAGACGAAGGAAAGACCCAGGATCCTTCAGCGTCTCTGGGTTTAACCTGAGCCAGGATCTACCTGCTCCCAGAGGCTGTGTCCGAGCGTCCTCCCTAATCCCTCTGCAGCGCCCCCTACAGTGGTCACGCCGTTCTGTAGCAGTGTCCGAATGTTTAGTGGATAAAAAATAGTGCACTCAAAATTTCCCACAATGCATTTTGAAAAGTTGTGGACAGACCAGAATGCACGAAACCTGTTAGAAACACCTTTTTTATTTTTTTTTACTTCTGTCACGTCGTAATCAGAAATAAAAAGCTCTTAAATAAACCGCTGGAGTGTAAAATTGCTAACGTTAGCTTAGCCGTTAGCGTTCAGCCTCCCCACGTAAGGCACAGAGCTGCAATAATCCACTCTGTTTTATTCATTACAGCCATAATTCATGTTAAATATCACACATATGACTATTATTTATCTATAAATACTAAAACATCTGAGTGTGGTCGGGTTTATCACAGAAGAACATTATCAGCGGAGTTTCAACGAACTGTTTTTACAGACGCCAGAGTCACATGATCACCGCTGAGAGAAAAATAGTGAGCGAGTTTGAATCATTCACAAAATGAGTGCACTACAGTCCGCTGTATAGGACTGGACTGTGTAGTGATTGAGGGGTTAGGGACTAGGGAAGACGTTCAGACACAGCCAGAGTGAGAGAGTGACAGAGTGAGACAGTGACAGAGTGAGAGAGTGAGAGAGTGACAGACTGACAGAGTGAGATCTTATTTTAAATTCTGTGTATGATGCAGTGTCGCTTTAAGAGATTTCTCACTCTAACGTTACAGTGATACAAGGCACACACCTCCTCTCTCGTGCACGACGCCCCTCCATTTACCGCAGCTCTCGTGCGTGCTCTCGTGCGTGCTCTCGTGCGCGGGGCTCAGAGCGGAGGATGTTTTGGGGCAATTACAGCGATCGATGGAGGAGCTTCTGCAGCGGCGTAATGTGCTCATAAATAATGAAAAGAGATGAGGCCAGGACCTCCCACACACACACACACACACACACACACACACACACACACACACACACACACACACACACACAGATAAATACGTGAGTGGACACCGGGGCTGACACCTGGATCTGGATCTGGACTAAAAACAGCTGCAGATAAACCACAGATAACGTCCACACCTCAGGGAAATCTAGACTTAACTGTGGTCTGGCCTTAGTCCTGGTTTTAGTCCAGGACCTTGTACTCGAGGGATCAGGTCCATCAATGTTAGAACCTACACTGAAGATCCTGTTGGGGCCCCATGTGAATGAAGGGCCCCATCTTGTCTCAGTTTGGGCTCTTACTCTGCAGTTCATAGGAAACATCCAAAATCTCGTCATCTCAGCCTGGATAAAAAGATTGTTGTCATTGTTGTCAGCCCACCGACCAATCAGAGAGGAGAGACACAGCCCACCGACCAATCAGAGAGAAGAGACACAGCCCACCGACCAATCAGAGAGAAGAGACACAACCCACCGACCAATCAGAGAGGAGAGACACAGTCCACCGACCAATCAGAGAGGAGAGACACAGTCCACTGACCAATCAGAGAGAAGAGACACAGCCCACCGACCAATCAGAGAGGAGAGACACAGCCCACCGACCAATCAGAGAGGAGAGACACAGCCCACCGACCAATCAGAGAGACACAGCCCACCGACCAATCAGAGAGGAGAGACACAGTCCACCGACCAATCAAAGAGGAGAGACACAGCCCACCGACCAATCAGAGAGACACAGCCCACCGACCAATCAGAGAGGAGAGACACAGTCCACCGACCAATCAAAGAGGAGAGACACAGCCCACCGACCAATCAGAGAGACACAGCCCACCGACCAATCAGAGAGGAGAGACACAGCCCACCGACCAATCAGAGAGGAGAGACACAGTCCACCGACCAATCAAAGAGGAGAGACACAGTCCACCGACCAATCAAAGAGGAGCGGGCCTGGTTTAAGGTTCAAGGTTCAAGGAGTCTTTATTATCCCCAAAGGGCAAATAGTTTTACAGCAGCAGTACGCACACACACCACACAATGGTAAAAAGCAAACAATGAAACAGACAAATATAAATACAACATATAAAAAGTATACAAAATACTACATTGACTGATTTAAAATACTAATGGCAACAGGGATAAAAGAGTTTTTGTATCTGTTTGTCCTGGTTTAGCTCTAGTTTGCATATCAAATCTGTAGTACTTTGACTGTGATACTGCAGTACTTTGACTGTGATACTGCAGTACTTTGGTTGTGATACTAAAGTACTTTGGTTGTGATAGTTTAGTACTTTGGCTGTGATACTTTAGTACTTTGGGTGTGATACTACAGTACTTTGGCTGTGATACTACAGTACTTTGATTGTGATACTTTAGTACTTTGGGTGTGATACTGCAGTACTTTGGCTGTGATACTACAGTACTTTGGTTGTGATACTACAGTACTTTGGCTGTGATACTACAGTACTTTGGCTGTGATACTACAGTACTTTGGCTGTGATACTACAGTACTTTGGTTGTGATACTTTAGTACTTTGGGTGTGATACTGCAGTACTTTGGCTGTGATACTGCAGTACTTTGACTGTGATACTGCAGTACTTTGACTGTGATACTGCAGTACTTTGGCTGTGATACTGCAGTACTTTGACTGTGATACTGCAGTACTTTGGCTGTGATACTGCAGTACTTTGGCTGTGATACTACAGTACTTTGACTGTGATACTGCAGTACTTTGGCTGTGATACTGCAGTACTTTGGCTGTGATACTGCAGTACTTTGGCTGTGATACTGCAGTACTTTGACTGTGATACTGCAGTACTTTGGCTGTGATACTGCAGTACTTTGACTGTGATACTACAGTACTTTGGTTGTGATACTTTAGTACTTTGGGTGTGATACTGCAGTACTTTGACTGTGATACTGCAGTACTTTGGCTGTGATACTGCAGTACTTTGACTGTGATACTGCAGTACTTTGACTGTGATACTGCAGTACTTTGACTGTGATACTGCAGTACTTTGGCTGTGATACTGCAGTACTTTGACTGTGATACTGCAGTACTTTGGCTGTGATACTGCAGTACTTTGGCTGTGATACTGCAGTACTTTGGCTGTGATACTGCAGTACTTTGACTGTGATACTACAGTACTTTGGTTGTGATACTTTAGTACTTTGGGTGTGATACTGCAGTACTTTGACTGTGATACTGCAGTACTTTGGCTGTGATACTGCAGTACTTTGACTGTGATACTGCAGTACTTTGACTGTGATACTGCAGTACTTTGACTGTGATACTGCAGTACTTTGGCTGTGATACTGCAGTACTTTGACTGTGATACTGCAGTACTTTGGCTGTGATACTGCAGTACTTTGGCTGTGATACTGCAGTACTTTGGCTGTGATACTGCAGTACTTTGACTGTGATACTGCAGTACTTTGGCTGTGATACTGCAGTACTTTGGCTGTGATACTGCAGTACTTTGACTGTGATACTGCAGTACTTTGGCTGTGATACTGCAGTACTTTGGCTGTGATACTGCAGTACTTTGGCTGTGATACTGCAGTACTTTGACTGTGATACTGCAGTACTTTGGCTGTGATACTGCAGTACTTTGGCTGTGATACTGCAGTACTTTGACTGTGATACTGCAGTACTTTGACTGTGATACTGCAGTACTTTGGTTGTGATACTACAGTACTTTGGCTGTGATACTGCAGTTTCCTCAGAGCATGGTCCAGATGTGTTTGTCTTCAGGAAACTATCTCTGGGCGGCGGCCATGTTGGCTCTGACAGACCCAGCAGAGTCCTGTTGAACAGGAGGAGCAGGGGGAGCAAGAGGAGCAGAGGGAGGAGCAGGAGCAGCAGGAGGAGGAGCAGGAAGACCAGGGGAGGAGCAGGAGGAGGAACAGGAAGACCAGAAGGAGTAGCAGGAGGAGGAGATGGAGGAGCAGGGGGAAGAGCAGGAAAAGGAGGAGGAGCAAGAGGAGGAACAGGAAGACCAGGAGGAGGAGCAGGAGGAGAAGGAGGAGCAGGGGGAGCAGAGGGAGGAGCAGGAAGACCAGGAGGAGGAGCAGGAGGAGGTGAAGGAGGAGAAGGGGCAGGAGCAGGAGGAGGAGAAGGAGGAGCAGGGGGAGGAGCAGGGAGAGCAGGAGCAGAGAGAGGGGGAGGACGTCCGTGTCGTGTCCAGAGGAAGTGCACTTCCTGTCGGACACAGCCTGGGCCAGAGCTGGGTCTGAGTCCAGACCTCAGACTGAGACCAGGACCAGACTGAGACCAGGACCAGACTGAGGACTACAGGACCAGACTGAGACCAGGACCAGACTGAGGGCTACAGGACCAGACTGAGACCAGGACCAGACTGAGACCAGGACCAGACTGAGACCAGGACCAGACTGAGGACTACAGGACCAGACTGAGACCAGGACCAGACTGAGACCAGGACCAGACTGAGGACTACAGGACCAGACTGAGGACTACAGGACCAGACTGAGACCAGGACCAGACTGAGACCAGGACCAGACTGAGGACTACAGGACCAGACTGAGACCAGGACCAGTCTGAGGACTACAGGACCAGACTGAGACCAGGACCAGACTGAGGACTACAGGACCAGACTGAGACCAGGACCAGACTGAGGACTACAGGACCAGACTGAGGACTACAGGACCAGACTGAGACCAGGACCAGACTGAGGACTACAGGACCAGACTGAGACCAGGACCAGACTGAGACCAGGACCAGACTGAGACCAGGACCAGACTGAGGACTACAGGACCAGACTGAGGACTACAGGACCAGACTGAGACCAGGACCAGACTGAGGACTACAGGACCAGACTGAGACCAGGACCAGACTGAGACCAGGACCAGACTGAGACCAGGACCAGACTGAGACCAGGACCAGACTGAGGACTACAGGACCAGACTGAGACCAGGACCAGACTGAGACCAGGACCAGACTGAGGACTACAGGACCAGACTGAGACCAGGACCAGACTGAGGACTACAGGACCAGACTGAGACCAGGACCAGACTGGTAGTTGATGATTAGAATAATTGTCAGTATCAGTTTTAACAACAGCTGTTGCCTGCTGCTGTTTCTGCCACAGTTTAATAAAACACAAATAAAAACACTGTGTTTGATTACAGCTCTCACCTCATCACCAACATCACCAACATCACCAACATCACCAACATCACCTCATCACCAACATCACCAACATCACCAACATCACCAACATCACCAACATCACCTCATCACCAACATCACCAACATCACCAACATCACCAACATCACCTCATCACCTCATCACCAACATCACCTCATCACCAACATCACCAACATCACCAACATCACCAACATCTCCTCATCACCAACATCACCTCATCACCAACATCACCAACATCACCTCATCACCAACATCACCAACATCACCAACATCACCTCATCACCAACATCACCAACATCACCAACATCACCAACATCACCTCATCACCAACATCACCAACATCACCTCATCACCAACATCACCAACATCACCAACATCACCTCATCACCAACATCACCAACATCACCTCATCACCAACATCACCTAATCACCAACATCACCAACATCACCTCATCACCAACATCACCAACATCACCAACATCACCTCATCACCAACATCACCAACATCACCTCATCACCAACATCACCAACATCACCTCATCACCAACATCACCAACATCACCAACATCACCAACATCACCAACATCACCAACATCACAGCACTGCAATGTTTTATTACAACACTGAACTAAAGAGCAATAAGCCTTCATTATATTAGACCTGGTTTAGTCCTGGTTCAGTCCTGGTTTAGCCCTGGTTTAGCCCTGGTTTAGCCCTGGTTTAGACCTGGTTTAGCCCTGGTTTAGCCCTGGTTTAGTCCTGGTTCAGTCCTGGTTTAGACCTGGTTTAGTCCTGGTTTAGTCCTGGTTTAGTCCTGGTTTAGTCCTGGTTTAGTCCTGGTTCAGTCCTGGTTTAGACCTGGTTTAGACCTGGTTTAGTCCTGGTTTAGTCCTGGTTTAGTCCTGGTTCAGTCCTGGTTTAGTCCTGGTTTAGTCCTGGTTTAGTCCTGGTTCAGTCCTGGTTTAGACCTGGTTTAGTCCTGGTTTAGCCCTGGTTTAGCCCTGGTTTAGACCTGGTTTAGTCCTGGTTTAGTCCTGGTTCAGTCCTGGTTCAGTCCTGGTTTAGACCTGGTTTAGTCCTGGTTCAGTCCTGGTTTAGCCCTGGTTTAGCCCTGGTTTAGACCTGATTTAGTCCTGGTTTATTCCTGGTTTAGTCCTGGTTTAGACCTGGTTTAGTCCTGGTTTAGTCCTGGTTTAGTCCTGGTTTAGTCCTGGTTCAGTCCTGGTTTAGACCTGGTTTAGACCTGGTTTAGTCCTGGTTTAGTCCTGGTTTAGTCCTGGTTCAGTCCTGGTTTAGACCTGGTTTAGTCCTGGTTTAGTCCTGGTTCAGTCCTGGTTTAGACCTGGTTTAGTCCTGGTTTAGCCCTGGTTTAGCCCTGGTTTAGACCTGGTTTAGTCCTGGTTTAGTCCTGGTTCAGTCCTGGTTCAGTCCTGGTTTAGACCTGGTTTAGTCCTGGTTCAGTCCTGGTTTAGACCTGGTTTAGTCCTGGTTCAGTCCTGGTTTAGACCTGGTTTAGTCCTGGTTCAGTCCTGGTACTACAGTAGTACTACAGTTGTAGTACAGTGCTGTGTACTCAGAGTGAGCAGTATCTGAGGACGGGGGTGCTCTGAGTACTACAGTAGTACTGCAGTAGTACTACAGTAGTACTGCAGTAGTACTACAGTAGTACTGCAGTAGTACTACAGTAGTACTACAGTAGTACTACAGTAGTAGTACAGCCCTGTGTACTCAGAGTGAGCAGTATCTGAGGACGGGGGTGCTCTGAGTACTACAGTAGTACTGCAGTAGTACTACAGTAGTACTGCAGTAGTACTACAGTAGTACTGCAGTAGTACTACAGTAGTACTGCAGTAGTACTACAGTAGTACTGCAGTAGTACTACAGTAGTACTGCAGTAGTGTAGTACTGCAGTAGTACTACAGTAGTACTGCAGTAGTACTACAGTAGTAGTACAGTCCTGTGTACTCAGAGTGAGCAGTATCTGAGGACGGGGGTGCTCTGAGTACTACAGTAGTACTGCAGTAGTACTACAGTAGTACTGCAGTAGTACTACAGTTGTAGTACAGTGCTGTGTACTCAGAGTGAGCAGTATCTGAGGACGGGGGTGCTCTGAGTACTACAGTAGTACTGCAGTAGTACTACAGTAGTACTACAGTAGTACTACAGTAGTAGTACAGTAGTAGTACAGTAGTAGTACTGTAGTAGTACAGCCCTGTGTACTCAGAGTGAGCAGTATCTGAGGACGGGGGTGCTCTGAGTACTACAGTAGTACTGCAGTAGTACTACAGTAGTACTACAGTAGTACTACAGTAGTACTGCAGTAGTACTACAGTAGTACTGCAGTAGTACTACAGTAGTACTACAGTAGTACTGCAGTAGTACTACAGTAGTACTGCAGTAGTACTACAGTAGTACTACAGTCCTGTGTACTCAGAGTGAGCAGTATCTGAGGTGAACCGTCCCAGCTCTGTCCTGACCTCTGACCTCAACAACAACATTTCCCATCATGCATCAGTTCACAGATCGACCGTGACCTCCCTCAGGCTCCGATACAGGACCTGGACTACAGAGTACTACTGAGTACTACAGAGTACTACTGAATACTACAGAGTACTACAGGGTACTATTGAGTACTACAGAGAGTTACAGAGTACTACAGAGAGTTACAGAGTACTACAGAGTACTACAGGGTACTATTGAGTACTACAGAGAGTTACAGAGTACTACAGGGTACTACTGAATACTACAGAGTACTACAGGGTACTATTGAGTACTACAGAGAGTTACAGAGTACTACAGAGAGTTACAGAGTACTACAGAGTACTACAGAGTACTACAGAGTACTACACTAAAGAATGGGCTTTATTCTGTGTAAAATGTATAAAAACAGAAATCGCTATTGCTTCCTTCCCTCTCCCCAGACACTTCCAGACACATTTTAGAATCTGCTGCGCTGCAAATCCTCTTCACCACAGACTTTTACTTTTAACTTCAGAAATAATAAAAGAGTGAAATGTGTTGTCTCCCAGGATGAATGAGTGAATAAGTCTCGTCCTGAAACTCGGCCAGAGCTGTGTCCTCTGTGCCTTTTATCAATTTCATTTTTGTTTTTTATTGTGTTTTACTGATTTATTGCTATTTTTCGTGTGCTGTTCATCTCTGGTTTTACTGTATTTATTGTTTTAATGGGAACTAGTAAAGTTACATATATAAAAGTTATTTTAATATCATTCTGTGCAGCTCTTTGGCGAGTGTCTTTGTAAATGTGTAATAGAAATAAAGTGGATAACATCAACATGAGCCACTAGAGCCAGTTCTGTCGGAGAGAGTCACAAACAACAGACACTGCTTTATTCAGGAGATGAAACATGAAGAAAGACGGCAGTAAAATATATTTGTATCTAAAAATCACTGTTATGTTGAAAATGAAAAATAAAGTCAGACACTAGAGCAGATTTTCTTAAAACTACATCTTTATTCATATTTATGCTTTATTTAAGCTCAGAGACACAAAAGGAAGTTGTCTGTGTTGAACTTTGATGTAACTAAAAATACAACCTGTCAAATGTGTTAGCTTATTTGTTAGCTTTGAGTTTTAGCATTAGCATTGGCTAACTTTAACTTTTCTAATAATGTAAAAATGCCTTTAAACTCATCAGAGCAGGTCTGAAAAGTGTTATGTTGAAGAATTAGCTCATGTTAGCTTTCCTCTGCCACAGTGAACCTCAGAGCTGAGTTTGGAGCTAACTGATGTTTTTAAGCTAACGGCTAACGGTCTCTGTGCAAAGGAGGGGCCCCTGGGTTCTCTGTTCTCTGTGCACAGGAGGGGCCCCTGGGTTCTCTGTTCTCTGTGCACAGGAGGGGCCCCTGGGTTCTCTGTTCTCTGTGCACAGGAGGGGTCCCTGGGTTCTCTGTTCTCTGTGCACAGGAGGGGTCCCTGGGTTCTCTGTTCTCTGTGCACAGGAGGGGTCCCTGGGTTCTCTGTTCTCTGTCCACAGGAGGGGCCCCTGGGTTCTCTGTTCTCTGTCCACAGGAGGGGCCCCTGGGTTCTCTGCTCCTGGAGCTCTCAGAAGTTGGTTTTGTTCACAGTTAGTTTGTTTAAATAAAAGCTGTTTAACATTTTACTTTTGTCTCTGTTGTGTTTTTCTTCATAGCGGTTTATTATTAATAATAATTTAGTTCATGTCTAATTTTAAACTTGTCGCCAAAAGTTAATTTCTACCCATTTTCTATGTTAAATTAATAGAAAATAATGGTTTATTATTATTACTGAGACCTGTGTCATACTCACAGCCTACAGATAAATGTTAGGCTGAGAAAAAAACTTTTACCCATTTTAAATGATTGCGTTTTACTGAACACATAGGGGTAATATTTATCCCAAAAATTTGTGCAAATTGTTACCCTTTTTTTTTGGGGGGGGGGGTAAATTCTAACAGTTTTATATATATTTTTTTTTACAGTTTACATTCATCAGACCTCACTGAGTCGACTGAAAGCTCCACTGCAGACTTCAGACTCTGCTGAGGGAGAGGGTCTCTACAATCAAACTAAAACTGTGCAGAACTGCTCTGTCCCGTGTGAGGATCGAACCCACAACCTTCAGATCACGACACTGACGTCTCAGACGCCTGTGGCCCTCAGCCGATCTGTCCACTTACTGCTCAACAAAAGATTCAGATTCCTTTACTGTCATTCAGCAAGACATCACAGATGAAGTGCAGAACACAGATAAAAAGCTTTAAAAACTATAAATCTATTAAAAAAACTAAAATAAATAAATAGATATATCTAAAACTGCCCGAAGGATACAGGATGCTCTGCACAGAAGACGTTTCTTAGCAACATCCTCCATCAAAGGCAAGGTAAAGGCTGGGATTTAAACAAATATCCTTCAGATAAAAACTCTTCATGGCTTCGTTAGGCAGCGCATCAGCGACGTGATCTGAGGGTCAGGAGTCCCATCCTCACGCAGGGCAGTTTTAGCTTCTGCACTGACGAGAAACACCAGAGACTGGACCTGGAGGAACTGTCTCAGGGTCATCTCCGGCTGAAAGACGTGGGGACGATTATTGAGCAGAGTTGTACTTAAAGTTACACTGTGTAACTTTTCTCCTAAATATGTGGGGCATCTGACTTGTTTTTGTGATTTTTTGAGCGAGGCCTGAGGTGGATCTGTTGCTCCGAGCGGGGCTTCTGTACCGAGAAACCGCCCTCGCAACTTGGCCGGGAGCGCTCCGCTGTTGAGGAAGAGTCACGTGACAGGGAACGACTTGAGGCGCAGTATAACCATGAAGCTACTTTTAGCGTTGTTATTTTCGCCAGTTCGTCAGGGCCGAAGGACACAAGAAGATGAAGACAATGTGGGACGAGGCAAGAAAAAGAAAATGTGAAAGGGACCGCACCAGATCGCAGACAAGAGTCAACATCGGACAGACTTTTGCTCGCTGGCGTCAGATGAGAGACAGAGAAGGCTGCTTCTTTATTGTTGGGCAGGTAAATTAGCCTCTTTATTTTTTCTTTAGAACGTGCTTTTTCATACAGTTATTAGTTGTTTTTACTGCGACCATTGCGCGATATTTGTTGATAAGCTAACGCTAGCGCTAACTCTATAGAAGATCCAGTCCAAACTTCCAAAGGTAGCAGCAGGTCAACTAAAGTTGAAACAATGATGGAAATAGACGCAGCTCGCACAGTTTCAGAAGGAGGAGGGGCCCTAGTGTTTACGTTTTGCGACGGTGCAGTGGCAGCTGTGGCCTCTAGAGGCGCAAGACCGGGAATCTTACACAGTGTAACTTTAAGGCCCCAACCTCCTGCAGTTGTTAATGTCCCACTGAGAGGGGCCCCTGGCTGTGGCTGTCAGCTGCAGCGTCTCAGGTCTGAAGGTTGTGAGTCCGATCCTCACGCAGCTTAACCCTACACTGACATCACCTCTGTGTTAGGAACGAGGAGAACTGTGTCTGCGGCCCAGGAGCCCGACCCGGGACCTCTCTGCTGAGTCTGGAGCAGAGAGGGTTTTACACAGCCACAGGACAGTTTAGCCTCTGCCGAACCTCTGCTGCAGCTGTGGTTTTGGCTCCCGTCTGCTCCTCCGTCTGCGGTGCGTTGGCTTCCCTCGGTGTGGTCTGGGTCGATGGCTGATTAAATGGACCACTCAAGACCGGTCTCTGGTCTGGACCTGAGCCCTGCTGCTGCTGCTGCTGCTGACTTCCTGTCCTCCTCTCTGCGCCTCCTCCGTCACATCCACCGTCCTTTAGTCACCTCACATTTAGAGAATTAACAAAGACAGACTGTGTCCCCGTGTGGACCCCAGAACGGACCCCAGACTCTGCCAAAGTCTGAACAAACACAGAGCGAAAACAACAGCAGCAGCAGCAGCAGCGTGAGGCTCTTTGTCCCTCATTAGCATCTCAATCAAACCGAGACAGAGACGAGACGAGGTTTCCACCGCCACACAAACAGAACATGTCCAGGACGGTGTTGTGGTGAAGAACGTGCTTATGTCTCGTCAGGAGGACGGCTCCGGTGGCCCTGAAGTCTCCGAGAGCCACTGCAGGAGAAGAACTCCTCAGGTCCTGGGCTCAGAACGTCTCCAAAACACAGCGTTACCACAGGTTTTATCAGAGACGTTTGTAAAGCGAACGTTCAGAGCAGCTTCTCCTCTGCAGAAGGAGCTCCTCTCATGGACCTGACACCTCCTCCTGCTTCACCTCCTCCTGCTTCACCTCCTCTGATCCCAACATCCCACAGAAGGATTCCTCACTGTCAAGGCGCATTACAGGACATTATAAAGTATTATTGTTCTGAAGTTCTGAAGCTCAGTCTCAAACTGAAGCTTGTTAAAGTCTGTGAAGATGAAGCGAGGAGGACGGTTTTCTTTCTAATACTCACACCAGAGTTGAACCTACAACCTCCTGCTCCCCAAACAGCCTGCACAGCTACTGAGCTAACGACGAGGAACTTGCAGCAACACAACGTCACACAGAACCTGAAGGATTTATGAAACTCCATACATAGACAAAAAAAAAAGTAAAATAAAATGATATTGTATTAAATCAAATGAAATACTGCAGTCTCTGTCGATGTTAGGCCTCTGCTCTGACGACGTTCAAGTCCAGACTTAAAACTGTTCTTTTTAGCTGTGCATTTGACAACAGAAAGTGTTTCATCTGCACTCGTCTCTTTTAATTTCATTCATAATTATAATTTTTAAGTTTGATTTTATTGTTTTAACTGTGAGTCTTGTCTTTGTACTTTTAAACTTGCCCTGTTTTTCTGTAAAGCACTTTGAATGACTCTGTGTATAAACTGCGCTGTACAAATAAACTTGCCTTGCATTTAGGGAAACACCAGTTTTATTATTTTTATTTATTCATTAAACTGCTGTGAAGTGAAGCTTCAGAGTAGATTTCTGTACAGGAGATAAATAAAACTGAATTATAAAAAACTCTGATTTTTGTGACAATCTTTAAATCCTTCTAAATATATTTAAATAAAGTAAACGTCTGAGACTCGGAGCTGGGTCCACGCTGGCTCCTGATTGGCCGATCCTCTCTCCTTTTATCCTCCTTTTCTCGTTAAACTCCGTGGATTAAGCTTTTGTTTTAAAGGAGCTGGGGTCTAATGGAGGGGGGGGGGGTATGCAAATGAGATGCAAATGAAGCGAGAGTGTGGGAACAGCAGCTGCTCATTCACAAACTGCATTCACTCACTCCTAACTCCTAACTCCTAACTCCTACCTCCTAGCTCCTACACTAACGAGGAGCCGTATCTCTCTCTTTTATATAAAACTCAGATCTGATTGGCTACTAACCGACCAATCAGAGCGCTTCATGCTCAAAGCTAAACGCTAATTCAGACCTCAGGGTTTCTGAGTTTGTCCACTCATTCACTCATTCATCTCCTTCACTCATGTAGCCACAGACGCACATTCAGTTCATTTTCTATTTGTTTATTTTCTTTCTATTTTATTAAACTCAAAGTCATGTCTTTTTTTACACAGTTATACAGTTATAGGCTGTATATTTTAGAAAACAGTTCCCTGTTTAACCGGGACAGTCCCAGTTTGAGGCTCCTCTGTAAAAACTCTCACATGTCCTCGTATGAAACAAAAGAAAAGCACAGGAAACTAAAAACACATTTGCCGATGTTATTGTTTTTATGAATATATTTCCATCAGAATTCAAAACTCATGGATTTTCAATAAAACGAGAGAAAATTGCACGGATTGCGAAAGCATTTTTGTTCAAATGCACCATAATTTCTGGGGAAAAAAAAAAAAAAAAAAGAGCCGGACTTTGCTAAACTGGAAACAGCTGTTGCTAATAAACGCAGCTTTATTTTTAGAAAAAGTCGGCACAACTCTGAGTTCGTCCTCTCTGAACAAAACACGAGTTCGGTTAAATGATTTTTATTTCTCTCTCGTCCGCGGTGAGGACATAAACATTTCTGAGATCTTTCCTTCTGTGTCCTGAGTGCGACTCTGCCCTGGATCAGTGCTTGGCTCAGAGGTCGTGTGAACGCAGCCTCCTCTCCTCCGCACACATTATTTTAGTTTAATCCGCGGTGCGTTCGGGGACAGTGGGGAACGGCAGCTCTGACTCAGACTGAGGTGAGACTGAGGTGAGACAGGTGTGAGCCGCGGGAGTCCGTGTGCTGAGAAATTAAAGCTCAAGGTCGACTCCTCTCACTGTGATTTCATTATCAACAACAGCAGCAGGCTCCCAGGCCCTGGAAAACCTGGAAAACCTGGAGAAGACCTTGGATCACAGTCTAACGGATCATTTTTACTCCCATTACGTTCTAAAAAGAAAGAAGCTGACGCACGTCGAGGATTACGTCTTCTCACTTGAAAAAAATGTAAAAAATAAATACACAATCTCTGTATCTCAGCCTGATTTTTAAAAGTTGGCACCGGTTTCAGAAAAACCCATGCCTCCAGTTTAAAATCTGTTTATCTGTGAATAAGCAAAGGTAAGACTCACATCACGTTACTGTCACTGTCATGACTCCTCGCTTATTTCTCCAAATTATTAATGTTATTGTATAAAAACTTCAACTTTTATTAAAACACACATTAAAATATTTTATAATTCATTAAATCCCTCACTTTACTTTTACATTAGATCAGAATAAAGCCAAAGGACTAAACCAGGACTAAACCAGGACTAAACCAGGACTAAACCAGGTCTAAACCAGGTCTAAACCAGGTCTAAACCAGGACTAAACCAGGACTAAACCAGGTCTAAACCAGGTCTAAACCAGGTCTAAACCAGGACTAAACCAGGCCTAAACCAGGACTAAACCAGGACTAAACCAGGTCTAAACCAGGTCTAAACCAGGACTAAACCAGGTCTAAACCAGGTCTAAACCAGGACTAAACCAGGTCTAAACCAGGTCTAAACCAGGACTAAACCAGGTCTAAACCAGGTCTAAACCAGGACTAAACCAGGACTAAACCAGGACTAAACCAGGTCTAAACCAGGTCTAAACCAGGACTAAACCAGGTCTAAACCAGGTCTAAACCAGGACTAAACCAGGACTAAACCAGGTCTAAACCAGGTCTAAACCAGGTCTAAACCAGGTCTAAACCAGGTCTAAACCAGGACTAAACCAGGTCTAACCCAGGACTAACCCAGGACTAAACCAGGACTAAACCAGGACTAAACCAGGACTAAACCAGGACTAAACCAGGTCTAAACCAGGACTAAACCAGGACTAAACCAGGTCTAAACCAGGACTAAACCAGGACTAAACCAGGTCTAAACCAGGACTAAACCAGGTCTAAACCAGGACTAAACCAGGACTAAACCAGGACTAAACCAGGACTAAACCAGGTCTAAACCAGGTCTAACCCAGGTCTAAACCAGGTCTAAACCAGGTCTAAACCAGGTCTAAACCAGGACAAAACCAGGTCTAATCCAGGTCTAACCCAGGTCTAAACCAGGTCTAAACCAGGTCTAACCCAGGTCTAAACCAGGTCTACCTCCTGTCCTCTGCTGTGATTCATGGTTGAGTTGGAAACAGCAGACATCACTCTCTCTCTCTCTCTCTGAGCGTCACTGATGTAATGACTACATTTCCCATGAGTCAGCTCTTCTCAAGGGCTTTTGGAAGAGACAATGGTTTTAAGATTCTTCAGAACAATTAGCCTCAGCTCTATTAAACCTCTTCTCTCTCCTCTCTCCTCCTCTCTCCTCTTCTCTCTCCGCTTCTCTCCTCTCTCCCCTCCTCTCCTCTCCTCTCTCCTCTCCTCTCCTCTCTCCCCTCTCCCCTCCTCTCCTCTCTCCCCTCCTCTCCTCTCCTCTCTCCTCTCCTCTCCCCTCTCCCCTCCTCTCCTCTCTCCTCTCCTCTCTCCTCTCCTCTCCTCTCTCCTCTCTCCCCTCCTCTCCTCTCCTCTCTCCTCTCCTCTCCTCTCTCCCCTCTCCCCTCCTCTCCTCTCTCCCCTCCTCTCCTCTCCTCTCTCCTCTCCTCTCCTCTCTCCCCTCCTCTCCTCTCTCCTCTCTCCTCTCCTCTCCTCTCTCCTCTCTCCCCTCCTCTCCTCTCTCTTCTCTCCGCTTCTCTCCTCTCTCCCCTCCTCTCCTCTCTCCTCTCTCCTCTCCTCTCCTCTCTCCCCTCTCCCCTCCTCTCCTCTCTCCTCTCTCCTCTCCTCTCCTCTCTCCCCTCCTCTCCTCTCTCCCCTCCTCTCCTCTCTCTTCTCTCCGCTTCTCTCCTCTCTCCACTTCTCTCTCCTCCTCTCTTCTCCTCTCTCCCCTCCTCTCTCCTCTCCTCTCTCCTCCTCTCTCCTCTCCTCTCCTCTCTCTCTCCTCTCCAGCTGTTCACATCTGTTCATTAATTATCTTGGACCAGTTGGACTCCACTCTCTCTCTCTCTCTTCTCTCTCCTCTCCTCTCTCCTCTCCTCTCCTCTCTCCTCTCTCCGCTTCTCTCTCCTCTCCTCTCTCCCCTCCTCTCCTCTCTCCTCTCTCCGCTTCTCTCTCCTCTCCTCTCTCCTCTCCTCTCTCCCCTCCTCTCCTCTCTCTTCTCTCCGCTTCTCTCCTCTCTCCACTTCTCTCTCCTCCTCTCTCCTCTCCTCTCCTCTCTCCTCCTCTCGTCTCTCCTCTTCTCTCTCCTCTCCTCTCTCTTTCCCCTCCTCTCTCCGTTTCTCTCTCCTCCTCTCCTCTCTCCTCTCCCCTCTCTTTCCCCTCCTCTCTCTCCTCCTCTCTCCCCTCCTCTCTCCTCTCCTCTCCTCTCTCTCTCCTCTCCAGCTGTTCACATCTGTTCATTAATTATCTTGGACCAGTTGGACTCCACTCTCTCTCTCTCTCTCTCTCTCTCTCTCTCTCTCTCTCTCTCTGAGATTTACAGAAGGCGGCAGCACAGAGGCCAACAAACATCACTGAGAAACTGCAGCTGAGAGGGGACAGGACGGGACAGGACGGGATGGGACAGGACAGGATGGGACAGGACAGGATGGGACAGGACAGGATGGGACAGGACAGGACGGGACAGGACGGGACGGGACAGGACAGGACGGGACGGGACAGGACAGGATGGGACAGGACAGGATGGGACAGGATGGGACAGGATGGGACAGGACGGGACAGGACGGGACAGGACAGGATGGGACAGGACAGGATGGGACAGGATGGGACAGGATGGGACAGGACGGGACGGGACAGGACAGGACAGGATGGGACAGGACAGGATGGGACAGGACAGGACAGGATGGGACAGGACGGGACAGGACAGGACAGGATGGGACAGGACAGGACAGGACAAGATGGGACAGGATGGGACAGGACAGGATGGGACAGGACGGGACGGGACAGGACAGGATGGGACAGGACAGGACAGGACAAGATGAGACAGGATGGGACAGGACAGGATGGGACAGGACAGGACAAGATGGGACAGGATGGGACAGGACAGGATGGGACAGGACAGGACAGGAGGGGACAGGACGGGACGGAACAGGACAGGATGGGACAGGACAGGACAGGATGGGACAGGACAGGACGGGACAGGATGGGACAGGACAGGAGAGGACAGGACAGGATGGGACAGGACAGGACAGGATGGGACAGGATGGGACAGGACGGGACAGGACAGGACGGGACAGGACAGGATGGGACAGGACAGGACAGGATGGGACAGGACAGGATGGGACAGGATGGGACAGAACAGGATGGGACAGGACAGGATGGGACAGGACAGGACAGGATGGGACAGGACGGGACGGGACAGGATGGGACAGGACAGGATGGGACAGGACAGGACAGGATGGGACAGAATGGGACAGGACGGGACAGGACAGGATGGGACAGGACAGGACAGGACGGGACAGGACAGGACAGGATGGGACAGGACAGGACGGGACAGGACGGGACAGGACGGGACAGGACAGGATGGGACAGGACGGGACAGGACGGGACAGGACAGGACGGGACAGGACAGGATGGGACAGGACAGGACGGGACAGGATGGGACAGGACAGGACGGGACAGGATGGGACAGGACAGGAGAGGACAGGACAGGATGGGACAGGACAGGACAGGATGGGACAGGACGGGACAGGACAGGACGGGACAGGACAGAATGGGACAGGACAGGATGGGACAGGACAGGACAGGATGGGACAGGACAGGATGGGACAGGATGGGACAGGACAGGACGGGATGGGACAGGACAGGATGGGACAGGACAGGACGGGACAGGACGGGACAGGATGGGACAGGACAGGACGGGACAGGACAGGACAGGATGGGACAGGACAGGACGGGACAGGACAGGACGGGACAGGACGGGACAGGACAGGATGGGACAGTGTTCTTGTCTCAGACTCAGATCTCAGGGGACAATAAGGACGGGGGACACTTTAGTAAACGTTATCACGTCTGCGGGACATAAATTAAACGTGCGTTGTAAATAAAAGTCTCTTGTTCAGGAGGTGGACTGAGGTCCTGGGTCCTGGGACGGTCCCGGTCCAGACCTGGTCCTGGACCCTCCTGTTCTAGACCTGGACTGAAACCGAGCCGTCCTGAGCCTGAACCAGCTGTACCCTCTCTGTGTGAGTCTCCAGTTTCCCTCCAGAGGCCGGGCCCTGAATGCAGCGCGAGGCGTTTGCTGTCTCTGCAGTGACAGTGACGATGGAGATTTATGATGGGACACAGGACAGAGACGGAGACACAGAGCTGCTGAGTGGACACTACGCCACCATGTCCTCTGTGTCTCTGCCTCCTCAATATCTACACCACTTCAAATCACTTAAATTCAGATTATTATTCTTGCAATTTTAACGAGATTGGATTTATTTATTTATTCCTACTTCACACAAAATCTTGGGGGATAAGTGGAATTTTCCTTTCCCATGGACAGAACATTTGCTTAAAATAAGTAAAAACAAACTTGAAACAAGTCAAAAATCTAATAATAAGTTACCTAATGGAAGTAAATAAATCTAATCTATTTAAAATGACTAGAATCAGGATGAAAAATCTGAATTCAAGTCATTTTAACTCATGGATATTGATTTTGACACAGGGAGAACATCATCATCAAACCCAGGACCTTGCTGTGAGTCAGTGTTAACCACTCTGCCACTTACAGAGTTATGAGTTTCACAGAGCCCTGGTTCAGATCCAGGTCCACAGAGCTGCTGCTGCTGCTGCTGCTGCTGCTGCTGCTGCTGCTGCTGCAGGCGTCGGAGCACAAACCTGTGAATAATTCAGACTTTTCTCTAATCTTCAGCTGTCAATAATTAACAGAGGAACAACAGGGAGGCGTCCCGCTTCGGGCCTGGACCCACGCCAGAGCTCGGCTTTACATAAAAACCCTGGCTCAGGATCTACAGAGACAGAGAAGATACCACTGTCACCTCCCATTTTTTACTGTTCTTCTTTTTCTCAATCGTTTCCGTGGTGAAATCTTCTCAAACTTTTCACAAACAGGATCTAAAGTGAGCCGAGACCATGACTAAACCTGGACTAAACCAGAACTACACATGGACCACGCGGCGTTTAAAACTGCCATTACATTAAAGTAAACCAGACTCCTGCGTACCACCGCTGGGACTTTAACCACAGTTTGAGAACCACTGCTTTACGACTCTGAGGTCTCTGGCCCGGGACTGCAACAACTGCTCCAGATGATTGACTTTAATCCATAATTAAAATAATCACCCACTAAATAAATAAATTAACTGGAGGCTTCATACCAGCTCTGGATTTTAAAAGCTGCTAACGTGTTTTTTTCCGATCATAGCTGAGATAAAAACACAGAATCAAACTGTACTCAGTATTTGATAAAAATGGTAAATCTTTAGTACAACGCAGTTCTACAGCGGCACATTTATAGGTTTTTCTTTTTGTTATCCACTGCATAAAACTGAACTTATAAAAGTAATAACATGTCTTTTTTAATCCACCACATTATCTCACATTTTCTTATTCTTTTCTGTCCCATTGTTAACGAATGAATCAGAGCAGGAACAGTCTCCGTTTGTGTTTGGGTAAAGCAGGAGAAGGAAATGTTTAACCTTAAAGGTCAAAGGGCAGGCGATGAGGTTCGTACCTCTCTTTGACCTCTGACCCCTGACACGTGTGGGGCGTGACCTTTGACCTCAGTCAGGCAGGTTACACTTCAGAGGAGAAATGAGCAAAAGTTTAATCAGCTTTAATCCAGAAGAAAAGAGAGTAAACCAGGGCTAAACCAGGGCTAAAACTAAAACTAAACCAGGACTAAAACTGGACTAAAACTGGACTAAAACTAGAACTAAACCAGGCCTAAAACGGGACTAAAACTAGAACTAAACCAGGCCTAAAACGGGACTAAAACTAGAACTAAACCAGGACTAAAACTGGACTCAAACTAGAACTAAACCAGGACTAAAACTGGACTAAAACTAGAACTAAACCAGGACTCAAACAGGACTAAAACTAGAACTAAACCAGGACTAAAACTGGACTAAAACTAGAACTAAACCAGGACTAAAACTGGACTAAAACTGGACTAAAACTGGACTAAAACTAGAACTAAACCAGGACTAAAACTGGACTAAAACTGGACTAAAACTAGAACTAAACCAGGCCTAAAACTGGACTAAAACTAGAACTAAACCAGGACTAAAACTGGACTAAAACTAGAACTAAACCAGGACTAAACCTGGGCTAAAATTAGAACTAAACCAGGACTAAAACTGGACTAAAACTAGAACTAAACCAGGACTAAACCTGGACTAAAACTAGAACTAAACCAGGACTAAAACTGGACTCCAACTAGAACTAAACCAGGACTAAAACTGGACTAAAACTAGAACTAAACCAGGACTAAAACTGGACTCAAACTAGAACTGAACCAGGACTAAAACTGGACTCAAACTAGAACTAAACCAGGCCTAAAACGGGACTAAAACTAGAACTAAACCAGGACTCAAACTAGAACTAAACCAGGACTCAAACTAGAACTGAACCAGGACTAAAACTGGACTAAGCAGTGGTCTAAACTCAAATCTAACCTGGACCAGAGCAGGACTAAAACTTGAAACCGCAGAAGACTCCTGCCACCACACCACAGCAGTGGGACCCGCACCACAGCTTGAGAACCCCTGCTCCAAACCCCGCGCCTCTCTCTGAGTCCCAGGTCCTTGAGGCCGGTCCTGATTTAAGTCCGGCCTTCCTCACAGACGTTTATTAGAGACGATAATATTTATGTGAAGCGCCGAGGCCAATTAGAGATGATTAGAGAGATGGAACCATAAACGTCCCGAGAGCGGCGTCCCGGCCAGAGAACCCCGCTTTATGGGACGCACTCAGAGAAATATACAGCGCACATTATGTTTTAATAATTATAAGAGAAGACGAGCGACGAGGAGAGTGTCCTTTAAAAGTTCGGCTGGCTTTGAGACACTGTGGAAAACTTTAAATCTCTCTCTTCCCTGTTCTAATGTGGTCTCCTCCTCAGAAACAGACCTGCAGTAGTATTCTGTTTGAGTTATCCTGTATGCTGAGGCGCTGTCCTTCTCCAGAGCTGAAAACGCTCAGTCTCGCGGCTCTACGTAGAAACCAGGAAGTGCTCCTGCGCGTTTCTAAAGCCCAGACGCCGTCACCGGACTCGTTCTGATCATTTAAACCTCCATTAATACAAAGCATCAGCTCAAAAATCTATCTGTTAGCCTCACGTCGCTAACAGCTAAATGCTAAATAGCCATTTTATGCTCTGCCCAGTCCCCAGTGTTCAGTACAAGCTCTCAGAGATTCTCCTCTTGTGTGAAAAGGAGAACGATCAGGAGCAGCAGTGTCTGTAGAGGGCTTTGGTCAGAGGAAGGTCCTTCACTGCAGCAGCTCTGCTATAAACTACAGTGTTTTAACAGAGCACAGAGCTGTGGGCGGGGCCAACAGGGCCTTAAAGCGGCAGACACCTAATTCAAGTGTGCTCTGCAGAGTCACAGAAACAGAAGAGGTTTTCCACAGATACATTATTTTAATACAAAACTTGAAATACTGAGAAAAGACTGAGAAACGTGAGGCCAATTTCATCTCATTTTGGAGGTAAAATAGCTGAAAATAGTCAGAGAATTTCCCTGTAAACAGATTTAAAAAGACTCTAAATGCTAAGGATACAAGTCTGTTTGAGTGGCACTGATGTAGAGAGAAAAAATGCCAAGATTCTACCGACAAAAGTGATTCTGACGATCTTTAGGCACCGCTCACCAAAAGAACAATCTGACAGAAAGAAAAATCTGCTAATGTCTCCAGTGAATAAACTTTCAGAGATCAACAGCAAAACTTTTCAGTAAACACAGCCCAAGCCCATTTTCATTCACTGCTTAAACCTGTTTCCAACTTTTAATGCACAAAGCCTGTTCGACATAACCTGGCCTTTCTCCGTTTTATTTGTGAATAAAAATGTCTCCAAACAAATTTATCTCTAAAGACAGATACAGTTCAGATTTTTTCGATACCAGTTCTTAAAAGATACCTGGTTAAAATCACATCAGAAACATATACGCATGCTCTGTAAGCAACCTCAAACAGCTCAGTTCAGCTTTCAACCCACAACAGCAACGTTTGTAAAACCAAGGAACCACAAAATTCTACAGAAACAAAGTCAAAGCCCATTTCCATTCACTGCTCAAGACTGTGTACAACATTTAAAGCACACTGGCCTGTCTCAGCTTCTTTTGTGAATAAAAATGTCTCCAAACAAACACTCAGTTCCAGTTTTTTAGCATCTGCGAGTAATATTACATCAGAAACAAGCTCAGATGACTCATGTTCAGCAACGTTTGTAAAACCAAGGAAGCAGAAAACTGCAGAACACAGGAAACCACACACTGCTTCATCCCCAGCCACACAGCGGTAAAGGAAACCTGCGTCTCTGACCTGCGTGGACGAAGTAGGCCAGGTACAGGTCCAGCTCCTTCACCGACACTCCGATGTGATGCGGCTGCACGCAGAGGCTGGGGTTGGCGCACTGCGGGGACTTGACCAGGCGCTCCCCGTCCGTGCTCTCCAGAGGAATCCCCTTGAACAGGATGACCATCACCAGGTCCAGGCGCCACACCTTGTCGGCCTGGCGCAGGCAGTCGATCCGCCGCATCTTCCCCTTCTGGTCGGGGTTGGACAGGACGCAGCACGGCGCCTTCTTCCCGGTCACCGTCAGCACGAAGTCCTCCCTGAACTCGGGCCGGATGTCCTTGCGCAGCTTGGCCAGCAGACGGGACGCCCACTTCTGCTTGACCTCGGGCTTCTCGCTGAGCAGCTCGTCCTTCACGGCGCGCTCCTCCTCCTTCGACATGCGCTTCTCGTGCTTCTTGAAGTACTTTCGTTTCCGGGCCTGCAGGTTGAACCAGGTGTAGGCGAACGCGCGGACGTGGGGCAGCAGCGCCTCGATGAACGGATGGAACTCATCCTGGACAGAAACACCAGAGGAGCTAGTTAGTTTGGTTTATTCAGTCGTTAAAGTAAACCAGAAACAATACAATGCTTCCGTTTCATCTAAGACAGAGACCGCAAGGGTTTAGGCCGAAATCAAGACTTATTTTGCCTAAACTAATTAACATTTAAGTAGAAATTGCAAAGTAAACCTGGTTGTATTTCACAACAAACAGAAAAAAGACAAAACACAAAGAAAAAAAAAACAATAATTTACATTCAAAGGGCAAAGAAAAGATATTTTACAGTTATTACTGTATCGTTACTTTAAGCATTACCAGTGACTAATTGCATCTTTAAGATAACGCATACATAACCATATTAATGATCTGAATTTTCCTGTAATATTAGATTTGATGTACGAAATGAAGTGCATCCTTTTTAGGGCTGCACGATATGGGTATAACATGCGATATTCAATAATTATGTTGAATATTGCGATAACGATAGTATTACGATATTTTAAACTAGTCTGACATAGTTAAATTCACGTAAAACAGATCTAGTCTTAGTTTAGTTCTGGTAAATTCACTTAAAACAAAAATGTAAAGCCGTGTATTTACAAGTCAGAACAGCATCAAAATCTCAACACAGACTGAACCAGGAATAAAACAAGGCTAAGCTGTGACTAAATTAATTAAATTCCCACTAAAACTGGACTTTTTAAACATTTTTATTTAGTCACAACACATGTTCTTTTAAGGCTCTGGTGGAAAATGATTCTTCAGTGTAAATCTCTGTCAGATGGAAGACCACAGCGTTATTGTGATATATTTAGATTCTTGTGATACGGATATTGCATTTGCTGATATTGTGATTACGATTATTTTGTGATATATTGTGCAGCTCTAATCCTTTTAGTTCATTGTCCAGACCGTTCCCTAAAGTTACGCCTCTAACAGAGACACAGCTACTTTTTGTGTTAGTTCTTGCCTTATTTCTTTTTAAAACGCCGGTGTTACATTACACCATCCCAGGTTAATGAAAATACAATTACACAAATATATTTAAGGAGACAAAGTAAACCCTAATGAAAAGAAAAATTATAATAAATAAATAAAATTTACAGTAGCACGAGTACATTTTCTTACACTGTACACCATTTGTTGGACCAAAACGATCAATGACAGCAGTCCACAAGTCAGAGGACAAATCCAGTTTCAAATTAAGTTTTTTTTTTTTCATCAAATACATTTTCTTCAACCCCTCCTGCCATTGGTGGAGAGCGAGGGGTAAAGCCCTGAGCCAGGAGCTGGGAATCATCTCTGAGAATCTGGATCAACTTCCCTCTTCCCAGGAGGGGCTCCAATTTAAATGAGTTTATCAGAAAAAATAAAGACTATACTGGAATTTACAGAACCAAAAGCAGCTACAGCAGCTTAACAGAGCTAAAATTACAAAATAAGATTCATTGGAAGATAATTTTCCAAAATTTTACACAAATTCCAAAACTATATTCAGTACAACAGATCGATTGGAATTGTTTTGATTGGATTCCAGAACAATATCGGCTAATTTGGAACGATACAATTTGTTACGATTCATCACTTTCACATCGATACAATCAACACAGCAACTTTTTGCCAAAAATCTAAGTTTTCTCTCAAATCCAGCATCAGGTCGAGTAAAGAGCAAGAAAAGTTGAATATAACATTTTACTTCTTTTACTGAAAACACAAAAATCACAGTAAAAAAAGACGCATATTGGTTTATTTTAACATGCAAATGTATAATATTGATATTTCCGATATTATCAATTTTTCTCCATGTATATCGATACACACCTTCTAGAAAACGATACGATTAAATACGAGGAAATGTGTATCAGTATAGTTGTATCGTAGGAATAAAAAATCAACACATTGTTATAGTAACTGTATCGTTACACTGTATCGTAACTTACTAACAAAGCTAAACCAGAGTTTAACCCTGCAGCAGAGACAGAGCTAACGTGGCTAACAACAAATGCTAAATCATAATAAACATAACATATTGTAAACATATTGTTTACACTGAAGTCAAAACAAATGGAAACATTTTAAAACCCAGAAAATCTAAAATACAATTATCTGCTTTAGATACACAAGAGTCCAGGTCTGAACCAGGTCCTGATCCAGAGACTCTGTGGTCCAGGTTATGGCTGCACGATACGGCAAAAACATGCAATATTCGTTATGGTTGAAAATTGCGATAACGATATTATTGCGATATTTGAAAATAGAGCCTACTTTTGGAACATAGTAAGTTAAATTCACTACATTTCACAAAAATGTAAGTTCCTGTATTTCCAAGTCAAAACAGCCACAAAATCAAAACTTAACACAGACTAAACCAGGAATAAAACAAGGCTAAGCTGTGACTAAATTAATTAAATTACCACTAAAACTGGACTTTTTAAACATTTTTATTTAGTCACAACACATGTTCTTTTAAGGCTCTGGTGGGAAATGATTCTTCAGTGTAAATCTCTGTCAGATGGAAGACCACAGCGTTATTGTGATATATTTAGATTCTTACGATACAGATATTGTGTTTACTGATATTGCGATAACGATATGCGATTTTGCAATATATTGTGCAGCCCTAGTCCAAGAACGTCCCTCTCAGCCGCTGTCTTTCTCTCAGGGATCTTCACAGTGAATCATTTACATGGTTCTTAGGCTGAGTTTTTGCACCAGATGCCCTTCCTGACACAACCATACACTGTAACGGGAGTTTTTGGACGTCCTGTGAAGGTATCGAACACATGACCTCAGGCACCAACAGATTCTGAAAGTCTCTGCTTTGTTTGACAGCGTTTAGAAAAAGAGACCAAACCCACAACTTTATGAAGAGAATCTGAACCTCAGCGCAGTGTGAAAAACCAGACCAGACCAGACCAGAGCAGACCAGAGCAGACCAGACCAGACCAGACCAGAGCAGACCAGAGCAGACCTGCAACAGAAGCTCTGAGCTGCACCACGAGCGCAGAATAAACTCGGTCTCTGTGATGTGGAGTCAGAGCTGAGGTCTGTGGTGAGACCGAGCCGCTCCAGATCCAGACCCAGAACCCACTGTGGTCTCAGCCTGAGCCTGGATCACTGCAGACAAACCAGGCTCATTTAGAAAACAAACCAGAATCACTTAAAACAAAGGCAGTTTCTCCCTCTCAGCTCTGACCCACAGACCAGAGAGAACCAGAGAGAGCCAGAGAGAACCAGGTTAGTCCTGGGATAGTCCCGAGTGGGGTCTAGGTTTGGATCAGATCCAGATCTGCGTCCACAAAAAAATGCCTCGAGAAACAAACGGGAGAGAAAAATGTTGAAAAAAAAAACAAAACACTGAGATTTTCTGCTTCTGTTCTACAAAAGTCAAAGCTCCAGCAACAAGGAAGGGAGAGAGGAAGGAGGGAGGGTTTTCTACTGGAATACTTTAATTTTACACAGAAAACCCAAAAACACTCAGCAGGGCACAGAAAAGCAAGGCGTTCTCTTTTTTTCAGTTTGTCAGGGAACTTTAGGAAAACAAAAACAACCTTAACAATGTCTCGACTCTAATATCAAAGATTTAAACAAATGTTCAGCTCATGACAGCGAGGCGTCTCTACAGAACAAGGGACGCTCCCATTGGCTGCTGGTCCACACGGTTTGTCAACACTGACCCAAGAGAAAAGAGACAAACAGAGACAGAGAAAAGAGACAGAGAAAAGAGACAAAAAGAGACAGAGAAAAGAGACAAACAGAGACAGAGAAAAGAGACAGAGAAAAGAGACAAAAAGAGACAGAGAAAAGAGACAAACAGAGACAGAGAAAAGAGACAAACAGAGACAGAGAAAAGAGACAAACAGAGACAGAGAAAAGAGACAAACAGAGAAATGAGACAAACAGAGACAGAGAAAAGAGACAGAGAAAAGAGACAAAAAGAGACAGAGAAAAGAGACAAACAGAGACAGAGAAAAGAGACAAACAGAGACAGAGAAAAGAGACAAACAGAGAAATGAGACAAACAGAGACAGAGAAAAGAGACAAACAGAGACAGAGAAAAGAGACAGAGACAGAGAAAAGAGACAAACAGAGACAGAGAAAAGAGACAGAGACAGAGAAAAGAGACAAACAGAGACAGAGAAAGGAGACAAACAGAGAAAAGAGACAAACAGAGAGAGAAAAGAGACAGAGACAGAGAAAAGAGACAGAGACAAAGAGACAAAAAGAGACAGAGAAAAGAGACAAACAGAGACAGAGAAAAGAGACAAACAGAGACAGAGAAAAGAGACAAACAGAGACAGAGAAAAGAGACAAACAGAGAAATGAGACAAACAGAGACAGAGAAAAGAGACAGAGAAAAGAGACAAAAAGAGACAGAGAAAAGAGACAAACAGAGACAGAGAAAAGAGACAAACAGAGACAGAGAAAAGAGACAAACAGAGACAGAGAAAAGAGACAAACAGAGAAATGAGACAAACAGAGACAGAGAAAAGAGACAAACAGAGACAGAGAAAAGAGACAGAGACAGAGAAAAGAGACAAACAGAGACAGAGAAAAGAGACAAACAGAGACAGAGAAAAGAGACAAACAGAGACAGAGAAAAGAGACAGAGACAGAGAAAAGAGACAAACAGAGACAGAGAAAAGAGACAAACAGAGACAGAGAAAAGAGACAAACAGAGACAGAGAAAAGAGACAAACAGAGACAGAGAAAAGAGACAGAGACAGAGAAAAGAGACAGAGAGAGAATAGAGACAGAGAGAAGCGCGGGGCACTGGAGAGGCTTCAGGAGACGGAGAAAACTCTGAGCTCAGAGAAACAAAACTAAGGTCAGATATAAACTCAGGGAAGAGTTTTCTAAATTTGTACAAATACTAAAATGTTTCAAAGCGTCCTCTCAGAGTGAGAGCAGCACTGAGATCTGTACAGATGTAAACCAAACATCTGTGAGCTGTGGTTTCAGCGCCACCTGCTGCTCTGACATCTGCTCAGAGAAAGTTAATAAAAGAATGAGTGGACGACTATAAAACGCACTGTATCATCTGTCAAATTAAAATACAGCTTTCACTCTGTTTTCTGGTATAAGCTGTGAACTTAACTGTGATAATAAACTGTTTTAGGCTCAGACTGACGAGCCACACACAGCCAATTACAAATAGTTACAGGATATAACTCCAGTTCTCTGAGTGAGATAATCAGGGAGAATTTAACACAGTTCTTTGTTAGTTTGCAGCTATTAATGACCATCCATACGCTAGATTTTTGTTACAGGGAAATCGACTTTTGTGCATTAAACTAGGAAAAAGACGCCACAAATGAAGTAAATCTAAGTAAGTAATCTAAAAACCAAACGAGGGAACAGATGGACGGGATCGACTCGAGCTGGAGCAACAAGGTTTGGGACAAAAGACGACGACAAAAGAGGACGGACGTTTGCGAGAGCGCGGAGAGAAACGCTGAAGCTGGAAAAGCCACAGTTAATTCTCTCAGATACTTTGGCAAACATGAGTTATCCTGATCTTAAGGCGAGTACTTTTAGATGTTGCTTTTTCTTTTATTGTATTTATGGTTAAATTCATTAGACGTCTGTTTTTAGTGTGAGACTGCAGAATAATATTACTCAGTACATTTTACTCTGAGTGTGTGCGTTTGTTATCTGTGCAGTGAACACAGCACACGACCTGACGTCTTAGAAATGCAAAGGAACGCATTTTAATTCATTACTCCATTACAGCGCCCTGCGTCAGGTTTGCTGAACAGGATCTGCTGTTGTTTCTTACTCATTTTTCGACGCCGAGTCCAGATTTCCATCACAACTTTTCACAAAATCTGACGACCAGTGTAGAGCTTTTTTGCCTAAGATGGAGCATAAACGTTAGCCACCAACACAGGAAACACTACTTTTATGTACAATATGTGGGCAACATTTATCTTTTTTTCCTCTGATTAGCTCGGCACACAAACTCCTGATTTATAAAGATTAGAGAAGAGAGATGCAAGCAGAGCCCAGATGATTTCTGCTACGTCTGTGACAACAACATCCAAACAATGGCAGAAAATTACAGACTTTGTATAAAAAAAGGCATATTCTGCATATTTTGGCTGAAGGGAGAGTGTCCCGGGCTGGTGCTGAGAACCTTAGACCCTGGACCAAAGGAAAAAGAAAAAGCTTAAGTTTTGGCGTTCACAGTGACGTCTGTATAACTCTGTTATTTACCACAATTATTAAAAACTTCATTCTTATTTTGTGGGAAAACAGTACGTGACAGGGCATTTTCAGTGGCATATTTGAACTCAGCATGAGCAAAAAAGGTAAAAAAAAAATAAAAAAAAATAAGTGTGATTTGCAAAACAGCACAAATGTTTTTTCCAGATGCAGAGCGGTGTATGAACGAATGTACAGTGATTTAAAACGTTAGCATTTCTGGGACGTCAGAGAGCGAACACTGCATTGCTGCTTGCGAGCTTATTATTCAGTAAAAAATAAATAAAAATACTGGTAATGTATGAATGTAAATCTGTAAATATTCAGTGTCATGGTCCAACCCTGACTCAGAGGAACGCTCACTCACATGACTCCAAAAACTCAACACACGTTTCTTTTTACACTAAAAATGACCAGTCTAAACATTTGTGTGTTTTTACATAAACATATTTTTCTATAAAGATGACACACACACAAATGTTGCCAAAACTCAAAAACTCAAGGCAACAGGATTCCTCAATTTGAGTTTTTTTTTTTTTTTTTTGAGTTTTGGGGGTATTTTTTTGTTAACTTAATTTGACGTTCATATATCTAAAAACCTTTCCTCACTATCATTATTTTTTAACTCATCTTACGGCCAACTTACTTTCCATTGTTCAGAAAAAGTATAATTTGGTTAAATGTAGTATATTAAGTTTTTATTATTTACAAAAAATAATACTTTTTCTAAAACACAGTAAGTTGGCTGTAAGATGAGTTAAAAAAAATAATGATAGTGAGTAAAACTTATAATCTAAAGTTTTTTGACATATGAACGTTAAATTAAGTGAACAAAAAAATACTTGAGATTTTGAGTTGGCCCCAAAACTTGCCTTGAGTTTTTGCATAAATCTGTATTTCTATGACTAAAAAATAAAGACTCCATCCTTAGTTTCCGTCAGGTTTATGTGGATAAGGATCATATCGGACGCAGAGTAAACTTTACTCCTGAAATTTTACAGTGTGGAAGTAAAAGTATGGTGTGATAAAAGTACTCTCAAACGTACAATTTATTCACAAAGTTACTCGAGTAAAAGTAACTCAGCTCTGTGCAGAGGACGGCACAGACGGAGCCAGGCTTAGAACCGGACTTAAAATCAGTAACAAGAAGCTCGATGTAAAAGAATAAACCCTATTTATACAATTAAAGCTTTAAATTTAATAAAATAGTGACCTGGAACAACGATAAAATCCACTGCAAAAATGTAACGAGTCTCATCCAAAACAAAGGAAATAGATTTAGGGACAAAATATGAAGAAATTCTGCAGAGTTGAGTCTGGTTCTTAAACACTGGCTGCTGTCTTTTACATTGAATGATATTAAGCAGGATTTTTTTATTTATTTTATCGCTAAAAAACTAAGACACGTTTCCAATACAAAGAGACACCACTTGGATTTTAGGCTCATCTGCTGCTAAAACATCAGAATATAACCCTTAACGAAACATTGTGAGGCGTTTAAGTTAAAATACTCCTGGAAAAACAAAGCGCTGTGCAAGATTTACGGCTGAAGGAACCTCAAACGACAAGACGTATCAAAGTTGAGCCACAAATTAGATCAAAATATCAAGAAAAGATCAAATATTTGAATCTGGGCGCTGCAGAAGAGGAAGGTGTCGGTGTAAACCTGAGCAGATGTGGAAAAAGAAGGAGAGGAAAGAGCAGAGATGGCCCAGTTTGATGCAAATGAACGAGTGGGTGAGAGAAAAGAGGACGGAAAAACGTTTATTTACAACTTTAGGAATAAAATGAATGAAAACCAGCTCCAGCTTTAAAAAGAAAGTGTTAAAAACAGGTCAGAGCTGAGGGGGATATTTTAGAAAACACTGATTTATTTGTTTTTGTTTTTTGTGGAGCCGGGGATTGAGCAGTCCTCCGTCGATCCCGTTTGATTCCCTTCGAGCGGAGCTAATTTGAGCAGATTAAAAGCCAGAATTAGCTCCTAAATCCTAATTTAATCTGGAAAAAAAAAGGGTTCTTAATCAGAGGAAGGAAGGAGGAAGGACTCGGGGAGCGTTTACCGAGAAAAAACTGAATTAGGACTGGTTTAGAGCAGGTTTAGAGCAGGTTTAGAGCAGGTTTAGAGCAGGTTTACAGAGGAGCAGGAGGTGTTTCTGTGAGACGACGGAGGACCTCGTCTCACCTCTGACACTGCCATTTAACAACAGTTCCTCGTACAACATTATTATTTAAACAATCTGAGGCGACAGTATTGGAAAAGCCTTAAAAGATAGAATTTAAATGTGTATGGTTGTCCTTTATGGCCTGATTTTGATGAAAAGTCTTTAGCACAAAATTAAATCTTAGCCACTGCTTCAAATAATCATAGCTTTAAACATTTTCTTTATGTAAATGTGTTTTTAAATTAATATTATTTTTAAAGGAAAGACAGATTTTTTGTCAAATTTTTAGCCAGAATTTTGGTAATGCATTTCCAGTGTCAAATTCAAAAAACCAACCTGGACTCAACGCTTAAAGATACGAGGTTTTTAACACGTTATCTGTCATTTCTTATAAATAATTACATGCTATTTTAATAAAGAGGACGTTAATTATGAGCTCTAAAAGTCAAAGTTGTAAAAAGGACAAAATGTTTTACGCTGGAGCCGAGAAACTGCAGAGAGCGAGTTTTACGAGGAGCGCCTTTTACGCGTGAACATTCAGAGCCATTTCTACATTAAAACTTATGTCATGATTAAAAGTGTTACATGAGGAGTGAGGTTGTTGTGAGAAAATTAAGCAAAGTGCGAAAACAAAAGCGGGAGAACCGGAAAAAGGAGACCGGGGTTCGGTGGGAGCTGCAGCCGGAGAGGAGTGCGCGTAACTCGGCTGCGAACTCACACGAACACCGCCCCCCTTCCCCCCGCGGAGCCTGGAGGAATGGAGAGAGGGGGGAGAGAAGTAAAAGTGTAAGAGTGAAGGAGAGGAAAGGGAATGAGAGAAGGGAAGTCTGGAAGGAGAAAGAGGAAGTTTGGGGGAAAAGGAGTGAGAAGTTTTTTTTAGGGGGAAGGAGAGACGCTAGGGCCGGCGTCAGAGCGGCGTAAAGCGGCTGGAAACGACCCGTGAAGGGGGCACAGAGCACCGGAAACAGTACAGCACGGGCTCGAGACACAACGGGGGGAGACCGGTGTGCACGCGCGAGGCATAGGGGGGACAAGGGGACAAGGGAGCACGCGTAAAAGTTGGAAGTTCCGAGTGAAAAAACTGCCACTCACCTGCGTCAGACATAGCGGAGAATACATATCTGTCCAGCCGCGGTCCCGCTGCAGCTCGCGGTGTGTGTGACTGGTGGTCCGTGCGCGTGCGGGAGGAGCAGCAGGACACGTGCACGAGAGGAGAGAAATAGTGCAGAGAAAGAAAAAAAAAAAAGAGAAAGAGGGGAAAAAGTGGAGCGTAACAGTTGTCTCCTGTGTTTTTTTGCGCGTTCACATTTCCAAAAGCGGAGCGAACTTCGACCTCGCTCCCCCCTGCCCCGCGCCGCGCCGCTGCAGCTTTGGGTTACACACTCTCACGCGCACTGTCCCGAGACCTGTTAGAGGCCCTGCTGCTGCTGCTGTAACGGGGTAAGGAGGCACGTGCACGGGGACCGGGAGCGCGCCACCACGATCAGTCCAGACCCGAGAGAGAAACGAGACATCTCCGAGAGCGAAGAGAAGAAGAAAAACAAAAACAACAACAACAAGAAGAAGTCCGAGGAAGAACCGAGCGGGGAGAAGTCACAGTGGAGTCCCCCGCGGTGGAGGGAGTGAAGCCGGGGGGGCGTGAGGCGAGGGCGGCCGGTGCGGTCCAACGCGTCCCGAAGCTGCATTTCACTCCGCGGAGAAGGAGGAGACGAAGTGTGGCCGCGGAGCTCCGGGGCGGACAGCGGGGCACGGCGGCATGTTTCACCCGGGCTGAGGCGCCTGAGTCCCCGGCTGGGAGTTGCTCGGTGTCCGGGGGAGGGTGCGGTGCAGTTTTTTTTTTTTTTTTTTGCTCGTCTGCAGTGTGAGAGTTTTTTTCGGGAGGAAAGGACGGAGAGAAGAGCGGGGTCCCTGAGCTGCACGCGGCCGCCTCGCCTCTGAAACAAACCGGCAGCTGCTTTCCGGTAATTTATGTTCGACCGTAAAGCGCTGCGCGGGACGGGGAGAGGCGGGGGGAGGGAGGGGGGAGGGAGGGGAGGGAGGGGGGCTGTCCCGGAGAGAGAGGAGCGCCACCTCTCCGACTCTGACCACTCTCTACCACTGCTGCTGGCCCGGGACGTCCTGCCTTACGCGTTTCCTTCTCACAGATTTTGCCTTTCTTTCACTTTTGTTACTTCCAGAGAAAACAGCGAGAGTTGGCTCTGGTTGTGGCCGGGACAGAGTGCACCATTCCCGGACTGGCTCAGTGGATTGACTCGGTGTCTGCTCTGGAAGTCGAGTTTCCTTCCTCGCTTCCTTTGCTTTCTTTTTTACTCTCTCCTTCCTTTCAGTTTCCCCTCCAGAGCAAACAGCGGGGGTTCAGTGTAATTATGGACGGGTCAGAGTGCACTGTTTCCGGATTGGCCGAGTGGAATGACCCGGTGTCTGCTCTGGAAGTGGTGGAAGTTCATTCTTTTCTTTTTCTTCACTTTTAATGTTGTTGTTTTTTTTTACACTTTTACACAAGAGCCTCGGAGCAAACAGCGTGGGTTTGTCAGAGCAGTATCCAGGGCAGAGGGCACCGTTCCCGGGTTAAACGAGAGCAATGACCCGCTGTCTGCTCTGGAAGAATAAAAACTTCCTTCAGGACTTGAGTTTTTCTGACTTTTTGGTTTAATCTGACAGCCACAGATTTTACTAAAAACTTTTAACTTCCTTGGTACTGTTGTTAAATCTCACCAAACAGATGAATCCGTCTAAAAACAGAAGTACACAGGGAAAAGTACTGCTACTTCAAAATAATTGTATTCAAGTAGAAGTGAAAGTACGCAACGAAATATACTGTACTACTACTACCACATCTGCTACAAGTACTACTACTACTTCTACTACTATCATTAATACTACTACTGTTACACTTACTACTAGAACTACTACTACAACTAAATATTTACTTGGGTAAAGTTTTTGAAAATTTACACAGGATTTATTTATTTTTTTAAATATTTGTTAATTATTGCTGTGGATTCTTTATCCTTGTGAGAAGTAAGGCTGTTAGAGCATTTACCCCTGAACTAGAAGGTCCCTGGTTTAAGTCAATTTGTATTTTATAAAAATCAAAAACTTGGATGTAAAACTGTGACAACTATGGACACTTCTGAATATATCACGACGTATTTAGTTTTTTATTTGATTTGATTTATAAAACAGGGCTCTGCTGCTACACCACAACAGTAAAAGTACTGTTACTTCAAAATTATAGTACTCAGGTTGAAGTAAATGTACTCAAAATTGTTGTTTAAGTAAACAAAACAAAAAATAACAGAGTCTACCACGAATCACTGACAACAACAAAGACGCAGTTCTGGCATTTTTAGATTAAAAGGAAAATCTACATTTTCTGATTTTTTTTACTTTGACCTGGGGCTGAGCGATGCGACCAAAATATATCTCAGTATTTCAACATTTTGAGGATCTATCGAGTTCAGATCTCAATGCTTTATGTTTGTGTCGTCCACAGCCAACAATGAATCCATAACACACTGAAAATAAAATTAAACACAGTCAAATATTCAGAGGACGCACTGAAGGATTGTACTGCAGCTCCAAGCCATTACTATATACTACTACTACTACTACTACTACTACTACTACTACTACTACTACTACTACTACTACTACTACTACTACTACTATATACTGTTGTAGTCCAGACCAGACTAATCTAGACCAAGACCAGTCCGAGTCCAGAGTGAACCCAGACCAAGACCAGGCCCAGACCGAACCCTGTGAACATAAAACTGAATAAAGAGGGAAAAAAACAGATTATTTAATGTTGAAATCCACAGAGACAGATCCTGATTCTTCTGATGTGGAAAACTGATTACTGCAAAATATGAAGAATAGCATTTTTTCATAATGTTTGGTAAAATAAAATCTCTCTGAGCAGCTCCTGAGTCACAGGGGTTAAGTAGGTGTTTTAGCTTTAACTACAGAGTGAGTAAAACAGTGCAGTGCAGTGTTCTGCAGCCTGTGTGTAGAGCGTGGCAGAGCTGAACTTTCTGGAAGGATTTTGTTGTTAATTAGTGCAATGTGTTAGATATTTTTGTTTTAACAAACTTACAACAACTTACTAAGTAACAACTAACAACTTTCTCTACATCACAACTTTTCCTGACTGAGCGTCTCACAGTCTCCAGGCTGCACACAGAACTCTGCTCACTCCACACACAGCTGCTCTCTCAGATCTGTACCACCTTTTATTGGAACAATTCATTTCAAATAATTATGAAATGCAAATAAATTATTCATAAAAGAAAGAAAAAACAAACCAAAAGAGTTTGGAAGACTGAAAATCTTTCTGTTTAATATCTGCAGGCTCAGTTCCAGCTGTGGCCTCCTCCTGTCTGCTCCTCACTGCTCCTGTCTCCTCCTCTGCTCCTCTGCTCCTGTCTCCTCGTCTGCTCCTCTGCTCCTGTCTCCTCCTCTGCTCCTCTGCTCCTGTCTGCTCCTCTGCTCCTGTCTGCTCCTGTCGGCTCCTCTGCTCCTGTCTGCTCCTCTACTCCTCTGCTCCTCTGCTCCTGTCTGCTCCTCTGCTCCTCTGCTCCTGTCTGCTCCTCTGCTCCTCTGCTCCTGTCTGCTCCTCAGTGCTCCTCTGCTCCTGTCTGCTCCTGTCTGCTCCTGTCTGCTCTGCTCCTGTCTGCTCCTGTCTGCTCCTCTCTGCTCCTGTCTGCTCCTCTGCTCCTGTCTGCTCCTGTCTGCTCCTGTCTGCTCTGCTCCTGTCTGCTCCTGTCTGCTCCTCTCTGCTCCTGTCTGCTCCTCTGCTCCTGTCTGCTCCTGTCTGCTCCTGTCTGCTCCTCTCTGCTCCTGTCTGCTCCTCTGCTCCTGTCTGCTCCTGTCTGCTCCTGTCTGCTCCTCTGCTCCTGTCTGCTCCTGTCTGCTCCTCTGCTCCTGTCTGCTCCTCTGCTCCTGTCTGCTCCTGTCTGCTCCTGTCTGCTCCTCTGCTCCTGTCTGCTCCTGTCTGCTCCTGTCTGCTCCTCTCTGCTCCTGTCTGCTCCTCTGCTCCTGTCTGCTCCTGTCTGCTCCTCTCTGCTCCTGTCTGCTCCTCTGCTCCTGTCTGCTCCTGTCTGCTCCTGTCTGCTCCTCTGCTCCTGTCTGCTCCTCTGCTCCTGTCTGCTCCTGTCTGCTCCTGTCTGCTCCTGTCTGCTCCTCTGCTCCTGTCTGCTCCTCTGCTCCTCTCAGCTCCTCTGCTCCTGTCTGCTCCTGTCTGCTCCTCTGCTCCTGTCTGCTCCTCTCTGCTCCTGTCTGCTCCTCTCTGCTCCTGTCTGCTCCTCTGCTCCTGTCTGCTCCTCTGCTCCTCTCAGCTCCTCTGCTCCTGTCTGCTCCTGTCTGCTCCTCTCAGCTCCTGTCTGCTCCTGTCTGCTCCTGTCTGCTCCTCTGCTCCTGTCTGCTCCTCTGCTCCTGTCTGCTCCTCTGCTCCTGTCTGCTCCTGTCTGCTCCTCTGCTCCTGTCTGCTCCTGTCTGCTCCTCTGCTCCTGACTGCTCCTGTCTGCTCCTGTCTGCTCCTCTGCTTCTGTCTGCTCCTGTCTGCTCCTCTGCTCCTGTCTGCTCCTGTCTGCTCCTGTCTGCTCCTCTGCTCCTGTCTGCTCCTGTCTGCTCCTCTGCTCCTGACTGCTCCTGTCTGCTCCTGTCTGCTCCTCTGCTCCTGTCTGCTCCTGTCTGCTCCTGTCTGCTCCTCTGCTCCTGTCTGCTCCTGTCTGCTCCTCTGCTCCTCTCTGCTCCTGTCTGCTCCTGTCTGCTCCTCTGCTCCTGTCTGCTCCTGTCTGCTCCTCTGCTCCTGTCTGCTCCTGTCTGCTCCTCTGCTCCTGTCTGCTCCATTCTGCTCCTGTCTGCTCCTCTGCTCCTGTCTGCTCCTGTCTGCTCCTCTGCTCCTGTCTGCTCCTGTCTGCTCCTCTGCTCCTGTCTGCTCCTGTCTGCTCCTGTCTGCTCTGCTCCTGTCTGCTCCTCTGCTCCTGTCTGCTCCTGTCTGCTCCTGTCTGCTCCTCTCTGCTCCTGTCTGCTCCTCTGCTCCTGTCTGCTCCTGTCTGCTCCTGTCTGCTCCTCTGCTCCTGTCTGCTCCTCTGCTCCTGTCTGCTCCTGTCTGCTCCTGTCTGCTCCTGTCTGCTCCTCTGCTCCTGTCTGCTCCTGTCTGCTCCTCTGCTCCTGTCTGCTCCTGTCTGCTCCTCTGCTCCTGTCTGCTCCTGTCTGCTCCTCTGCTCCTGTCTGCTCCTGTCTGCTCCTGTCTGCTCCTCTCTGCTCCTGTCTGCTCCTCTCTGCTCCTGTCTGCTCCTGTCTGCTCCTCTGCTCCTGTCTGCTCCTCTGCTCCTCTCAGCTCCTCTGCTCCTGTCTGCTCCTGTCTGCTCCTCTCAGCTCCTGTCTGCTCCTGTCTGCTCCTCTGCTCCTGTCTGCTCCTCTGCTCCTGTCTGCTCCTCTGCTCCTGTCTGCTCCTGTCTGCTCCTGTCTGCTCCTCTGCTCCTGTCTGCTCCTGTCTGCTCCTCTGCTCCTCTGCTCCTCTGCTCCTGTCTGCTCCTCAGTGCTCCTCTGCTCCTCTGCTCTTGTCTGCTCCTGTCTGCTCCTGTCTGCTCTGCTCCTGTCTGCTCCTGTCTGCTCCTCTCTGCTCCTGTCTGCTCCTCTGCTCCTGTCTGCTCCTGTCTGCTCCTGTCTGCTCCTCTCTGCTCCTGTCTGCTCCTCTGCTCCTGTCTGCTCCTGTCTGCTCCTGTCTGCTCCTCTGCTCCTGTCTGCTCCTCTGCTCCTGTCTGCTCCTGTCTGCTCCTGTCTGCTCCTCTGCTCCTGTCTGCTCCTCTGCTCCTGTCTGCTCCTGTCTGCTCCTGTCTGCTCCTCTGCTCCTGTCTGCTCCTCTGCTCCTGTCTGCTCCTGTCTGCTCCTGTCTGCTCCTCTCTGCTCCTGTCTGCTCCTCTCTGCTCCTCTCTGCTCCTGTCTGCTCCTCTGCTCCTGTCTGCTCCTGTCTGCTCCTGTCTGCTCCTCTCTGCTCCTGTCTGCTCCTCTGCTCCTGTCTGCTCCTGTCTGCTCCTGTCTGCTCCTCTGCTCCTGTCTGCTCCTGTCTGCTCCTGTCTGCTCCTCTCTGCTCCTGTCTGCTCCTGTCTGCTCCTCTGCTCCTGTCTGCTCCTCTGCTCCTCTCAGCTCCTCTGCTCCTGTCTGCTCCTGTCTGCTCCTCTGCTCCTGTCTGCTCCTCTCTGCTCCTGTCTGCTCCTCTCTGCTCCTGTCTGCTCCTCTGCTCCTGTCTGCTCCTCTGCTCCTCTCAGCTCCTCTGCTCCTGTCTGCTCCTGTCTGCTCCTCTCAGCTCCTGTCTGCTCCTGTCTGCTCCTGTCTGCTCCTCTGCTCCTGTCTGCTCCTCTGCTCCTGTCTGCTCCTCTGCTCCTGTCTGCTCCTGTCTGCTCCTCTGCTCCTGTCTGCTCCTGTCTGCTCCTCTGCTCCTGACTGCTCCTGTCTGCTCCTGTCTGCTCCTCTGCTTCTGTCTGCTCCTGTCTGCTCCTCTGCTCCTGTCTGCTCCTGTCTGCTCCTGTCTGCTCCTCTGCTCCTGTCTGCTCCTGTCTGCTCCTCTGCTCCTGACTGCTCCTGTCTGCTCCTGTCTGCTCCTCTGCTCCTGTCTGCTCCTGTCTGCTCCTCTGCTCCTGTCTGCTCCTGTCTGCTCCTCTGCTCCTGTCTGCTCCTGTCTGCTCCTGTCTGCTCCTGTCTGCTCTGCTCCTGTCTGCTCCTCTCTGCTCCTGTCTGCTCCTGTCTGCTCCTGTCTGCTCCTGTCTGCTCCTCTCTGCTCCTGTCTGCTCCTCTGCTCCTGTCTGCTCCTGTCTGCTCCTGTCTGCTCCTCTGCTCCTGTCTGCTCCTCTGCTCCTGTCTGCTCCTGTCTGCTCCTGTCTGCTCCTGTCTGCTCCTCTGCTCCTGTCTGCTCCTGTCTGCTCCTCTGCTCCTGTCTGCTCCTCTGCTCCTGTCTGCTCCTCTGCTCCTGTCTGCTCCTGTCTGCTCCTCTGCTCCTGTCTGCTCCTCTGCTCCTGTCTGCTCCTGTCTGCTCCTCTCTGCTCCTGTCTGCTCCTGTCTGCTCCTGTCTGCTCCTCTGCTCCTGTCTGCTCCTCTGCTCCTCTCAGCTCCTCTGCTCCTGTCTGCTCCTGTCTGCTCCTCTCAGCTCCTGTCTGCTCCTGTCTGCTCCTCTGCTCCTGTCTGCTTCTCTGCTCCTGTCTGCTCCTCTGCTCCTGTCTGCTCCTGTCTGCTCCTGTCTGCTCCTCTGCTCCTGTCTGCTCCTGTCTGCTCCTCTGCTCCTGTCTGCTCCTGTCTGCTCCTCTGCTCCTGTCTGCTCCTCTGCTCCTGACTGCTCCTGTCTGCTCCTGTCTGCTCCTCTGCTCCTGTCTGCTCCTCTGCTCCTGTCTGCTCCTGTCTGCTCCTGTCTGCTCCTGTCTGCTCCTCTGCTCCTGACTGCTCCTGTCTGCTCCTGTCTGCTCCTCTGCTCCTGTCTGCTCCTGTCTGCTCCTGTCTGCTCCTCTGCTCCTGTCTGCTCCTGTCTGCTCCTCTGCTCCTGACTGCTCCTGTCTGCTCCTGTCTGCTCCTCTGCTCCTGTCTGCTCCTGTCTGCTCCTGTCTGCTCCTGTCTGCTCCTCTGCTCCTGTCTGCTCCTGTCTGCTCCTGTCTGCTCCTCTGCTCCTGTCTGCTCCTGTCTGCTCCTCTGCTCGTCTGCTCCTGTCTGCTCCTGTCTGCTCCTCTGCTCCTGTCTGCTCCTGTCTGCTCCTCTGCTCCTGTCTGTTCCTGTCTGCTCCTCTGCTCCTGTCTGCTCCTCTGCTCCTGTCTGCTCCTCTCTGCTCCTGTCTGCTCCTCTCTGCTCCTGTCTGCTCCTGTCTGCTCCTCTGCTCCTGTCTGCTCCTCTGCTCCTCTCAGCTCCTCTGCTCCTGTCTGCCCCTGTCTGTTCCTCTCAGCTCCTGTCTGCTCCTGTCTGCTCCTGTCTGCTCCTCTGCTCCTGTCTGCTCCTCTGCTCCTGTCTGCTCCTGTCTGCTCCTGTCTGCTCCTCTGCTCCTGTCTGCTCCTGTCTGCTCCTCTGCTCCTGACTGCTCCTGTCTGCTCCTGTCTGCTCCTCTGCTCCTGTCTTCTCCTCTGCTCCTGACTGCTCCTGTCTGCTCCTGTCTGCTCCTCTGCTCCTGTCTGCTCCTGTCTGCTCCTCTGCTCCTGTCTGCTCCTCTGCTCCTGTCTGCTCCTGTCTGCTCCTCTGCTCCTGTCTGCTCCTGTCTGCTCCTGTCTGCTCCTCTGCTCCTGTCTGCTCCTGTCTGCTCCTGTCTGCTCCTCTGCTCCTGTCTGCTCCTGTCTGCTCCTGTCTGCTCCTCTGCTCCTGTCTGCTCCTGTCTGCTCCTGTCTGCTCCTCTGCTCCTGTCTGCTCCTCTGCTCCTGTCTGCTCCTGTCTGCTCCTGTCTGCTCCTGTCTGCTCCTCTGCTCCTGTCTGCTCCTGTCTGCTCCTCTGCTCCTGTCTGCTCCTCTGCTCCTGTCTGCTCCTCTGCTCCTGACTGCTCCTGTCTGCTCCTGTCTGCTCCTCTGCTCCTGTCTGCTCCTCTGCTCCTGTCTGCTCCTGTCTGCTCCTGTCTGCTCCTGTCTGCTCCTCTGCTCCTGACTGCTCCTGTCTGCTCCTGTCTGCTCCTCTGCTCCTGTCTGCTCCTGTCTGCTCCTGTCTGCTCCTGTCTGCTCCTCTGCTCCTGTCTGCTCCTGTCTGCTCCTCTGCTCCTGACTGCTCCTGTCTGCTCCTGTCTGCTCCTCTGCTCCTGTCTGCTCCTGTCTGCTCCTGTCTGCTCCTGTCTGCTCCTCTGCTCCTGTCTGCTCCTGTCTGCTCCTGTCTGCTCCTCTGCTCCTGTCTGCTCCTGTCTGCTCCTGTCTGCTCCTCTGCTCGTCTGCTCCTGTCTGCTCCTGTCTGCTCCTCTGCTCCTGTCTGCTCCTGTCTGCTCCTCTGCTCCTGTCTGTTCCTGTCTGCTCCTCTGCTCCTGTCTGCTCCTCTGCTCCTGTCTGCTCCTCTCTGCTCCTGTCTGCTCCTCTCTGCTCCTGTCTGCTCCTGTCTGCTCCTCTGCTCCTGTCTGCTCCTCTGCTCCTCTCAGCTCCTCTGCTCCTGTCTGCCCCTGTCTGTTCCTCTCAGCTCCTGTCTGCTCCTGTCTGCTCCTGTCTGCTCCTCTGCTCCTGTCTGCTCCTCTGCTCCTGTCTGCTCCTGTCTGCTCCTCTGCTCCTGACTGCTCCTGTCTGCTCCTGTCTGCTCCTCTGCTCCTGTCTTCTCCTCTGCTCCTGACTGCTCCTGTCTGCTCCTGTCTGCTCCTCTGCTCCTGTCTGCTCCTGTCTGCTCCTCTGCTCCTGTCTGCTCCTGTCTGCTCCTGTCTGCTCCTGTCTGCTCCTCTGCTCCTGTCTGCTCCTGTCTGCTCCTGTCTGCTCCTCTGCTCCTGTCTGCTCCTCTGCTCCTGTCTGCTCCTGTCTGCTCCTCTGCTCCTGTCTGCTCCTGTCTGCTCCTCTGCTCCTGTCTGCTCCTGTCTGCTCCTCTGCTCCTGTCTGCTCCTGTCTGCTCCTGTCTGCTCCTTTGTGCAGCGCTAATGCCTTTCCTTTCAGGCTCTGCCACAATAAAAATGTTTCTGCTGCTGAAACAGGATGAAGCTTTATTTTGAAGGGTCACAGGAAGTCGTGCTTCCATCCAGCTGCAGTTTCTCCCCTGCTCTCCTCTGACTTCTGATCATAACGGACAGAGACGTGGCTGCCACACAGCAGTACGCAATACTGGCCACAGGGATCGAACCATCAACCTTCCAGTGAGCGGGTGAAGGGCGCTACCTACTGAGCTACAGCCCACTTTGTCACTAAACTGAAGCTCAGAGTTTGTTTTAGAAAATAAAAGTTAATGAGTTTTTGTTTAAAATCTAAAACTCTAAACCTTCATCAGCCTCAGAAGAGTTTCTGTGTCCCTCTGCAGCTCCGTGACCTCTGACCTCTGACCTCTGACCTCTGACCTCTGACTCTGCCCTGAGTCAAACTGATGTGGATTTTACAAAAACACCTCCAACAGGATTTTTTATTTCTTCATTATCTCTCCGTTTTATTCTCAAAGTCATCATTTCAGTTCAGTAATGAAGGATAGTGTAGTCTTTGTGTCAGTCCCAAGCCTGGATAAAGGGAGAGAGGTTGCAGTTCTGTTTCACTCTTAACATAATCAAAGGAAAAAAGCTGTTTTCGTCCTTAAACTTTGTGTCTGATCCATTTTCCTCCCAAAGTAAAAATGTCTGTGAGGAATCAGAGCTGTGATAAATGACAGCAGCCTGGACGTAGAGGGCTGGTTGTTGATTGGTCAGTGCTTCCTAGAGTGGGCGGGGCTTTGTGGTGGACATATGGCTCCTGCTGCTGTCCCTGTTCACAAAGAAGGAGCTGCCCATAACACGGACGCTTCTGGTGTTTTATGTTTGTTTATGAAAAAACAAACAAACAAACAAACAAAAAACATAAGAAGCCATGTTTGTTTGCTCTGCTTATGTCCCGCCCTGCCTTCCTCTGATTGGTTACTGCCTCACTGTCCATCCTCTGCTCCTCTGTCTCTGCATCACCCTCCTCTCTGCTCTTCCTCTAGGCCTCTAGCTCTGACCTCAGCCTCATCCTTTTACTGTTCCCTCCTCTGTACCCTCTCTCCTCCTCTGTACCCCTCTGTCCCTCCTCTGTACCCTCTCTCCTCCTCTGTACCCCCTGTCCCTCCTCTGTACCCTCTCTCCTCCTCTATACCCTCTCTCCTCCTCTGTACCCTCTCTCCTCCTCTGTACCCCCTCTCCTCCTCTGTACCCTCTCTGTTCCTCCTCTGTACTATCACTGTTCCTCCTCTGTACCCCCTCTCCTCCTCTGTACCTCTCTCTCCCTCCTCTGTACCCTCTCTGTCCCTCCTCTGTACCCTCTCTCCTCCTCTGTACCCCCTCTCCTCCTCTGTACCTCTCTGTTCCTCCTCTGTACTATCACTGTTCCTCCTCTGTACCCTCTGTTCCTCCTCTGTACCCTCTCGTCCTCCTCTGTACCCTCTCGTCCTCCTCTGTACCCTCTGTTCCTCCTCTGTACCCTCTCTGTCCCTCCTCTGTACCTTCACTGTTCCTCCTCTGTACCCTCTCTCCCTCCTCTGTACCCTCTCTCCCTCCTCTGTACCCTCTCTCCTCCTCTGTACCCTCTGTTCCTCCTCTGTACCCTCTCTCCCTCCTCTGTACCCCCTCTCCTCCTCTGTACCTCTCTGTCCCTCCTCTGTACCCTCTCTCCTCCTCTGTACCCCCTCTCCTCCTCTGTACCTCACTGTCCCTCCTCTGTACCCTCTCTCCTCCTCTGTACCCCCTCTCCTCCTCTGTACCTCTCTCTCCCTCCTCTGTACCCTCTCTCCTCCTCTGTACCTCACTGTCCCTCCTCTGTACCCCCTCTCCTCCTCTGTACCTCTCTGTTCCTCCTCTGTACTATCACTGTTCCTCCTCTGTACCCTCTGTTCCTCCTCTGTACCCTCTCGTCCTCCTCTGTACCCTCTGTTCCTCCTCTGTACCCTCTCGTCCTCCTCTGTACCCTCTGTTCCTCCTCTGTACCCTCTCTCCCTCCTCTGTACCCTCTCTCCTCCTCTGTACCTCACTGTCCCTCCTCTGTACCCTCTCTCCTCCTCTGTACCCACATAAGTATGTATTGTGATGATTATTGTTTATAATGAGCCCCAGTGGAGCTCGTTAGCGCTGGTACTTTAGCATAGCTCGTTAGCGCTGGTACTTTAGCGTAGCTCGTTAGCGCTGGTACTTTAGCGTAGCTGTTAGCGCTGCTGTGTTAGCGCTGCTGTGTTAGCGCTGCTGTGTTAGCGCTGCTGTGTGTAAGTCACAGCGGAGGCTAACGAGGAGCTTTAGGGAACAGTAATGACATTAATGATAAAAAAACATATTAAAGAGATTAAACGAAGGTTTGGGCGTCTCCCGGGACAGAGGGCAGCAGAGTCAGGACCAGAGGTTTCTGCAGGAGCCTGATCGTATTTAACTTCAGCTGCAGATGTAGGAAGTCAGTACGGCCTGGCACTGATCAGTTTTTTTATAACAGTTCTTAAACGATCCCTGGTTTTTGATCCCAGTGCCTGAGTGACACTTTTACTGATTCCTATGGTGATAATTCATCTTCTACAATCATAAAACACAATAATATTCAATAAAAGACCAGGTTTTGGAGCTAAACTCTTAGCTTTGAGTTAAACCAGTAGTGTGTGATTTATTTGATTCATACAAAGGAACATTAAAGCTCTCACTGGGAACTGAAACTTGTTATTGAATACATTTGTTTTTCTCAGTACCAGTAATATAACTTTACTTTTGATATCACAAAAGTATCGTTTAATCCTAGAGGTCAGTAAATACTTCTACAGATCATCAGTAATCTGTCATAAACTACTGCTGTAGTCAACACCAAGACCAAGACCAAGACCAAGACCAAGACCAGTCTGAGTCCAGAGTGAACTGAGATCAGGACTTTCAGGGTTCGAGACCGAGCGCTGTGAACTAAAACTGATTAAAGGGGAGTAGTAGTCTGAATAAATAAATGCTCATGTGACAGAGACAGATCTGTTCCTGGTTCTTCTGATGCAGGAACTAATGGCTCCAAAATTAAGAAGCGCAGCGTTTTCTTATCTTTGTGAAATAAAATAAAATAAAATAAAATAAAATAAAAACTGTGGGGGCCCCTAATGAAGGAACCGTCCCCAGGTGAAGCGCTCGGGCAGATTTTAGTTCACTTTTCTTTTATTCCCCAGCCTCATGACCAAAAGATCACATTTATTTTTTATATTTGGGCAATGTGGGTGAAGTGCCTTGCTCAGGGGCACAATGACAGAATGCACTTCCAGCAGGATTTGAACCTTTTCTGCTCAGTGGGCAAACTTTAAGGAAAGGTTTGCTTGGACAACGAGGAGGAAGTGGAATGCTTTTCAGTAGTTACATTAAAAAGTGAAACATTATTATTATATAGTTTCATTCATTCATTCATTCATGGATTCATGAAATATGCAAGGAAAGGAATGAAAAAATACTTAAATAAGAGATATAAGGTAAGATGTTAAAATAATAAAAAGAGAATGTTATCTGAGAGCACTGTAAGAAAGCGCAGGGAGGAAACTTTATGCATAGATTCTCATTAAGAAAACAAAACATTTAAGGGAAAAACATAAATATTGTGAAAGAAAACTAAGTTACTGACATTATTTTTTGTCATATGTCCGTTTACGTCCCTCGTCTTTAGTTCGGCTTCATTTAAAATCCCAAAAAGTGATTAAAAGTCAGCGGGGTCCTGTCCCGTGTTGGGGGAGGGGCACGGACGCGACCGGGACGCAACGCAGTGGAGCTGGTGGTGGAGGATGGTGTGTGCGTGTGCGTGTGCGTGTGCGTGCGTGTGCGCGGTGGAGCGAGGCAGATCCAGGACCAGGACCAGGACCAGGACCAGGACCAGGACCAGATCCGTACTGAGAGGTTTTAGTTTCTGTGTCTTTGTCCTGCAGGTGTCACAAATAAAGCAAAATACTCCGAGTACACAGAGGCGTGTAGTAACGAGATTACTGTAGTTGTATCTCAGTACTATGAAGTATTTGAACAGAACAATACTTTACTGAGACTCCGGGGAGAGGGAGGAGGCGCCATCTGGGGGTGACTCTGGGAACTACAACTGTGTCACTGACATTAAAACAGCAGGAAAATATCATTTATACACAGGTAAGTACTTAGTTACTTTACTGAAGTACACTTTTACTTTAGTCCTGGTTTAGTCCAGGTTTAGTCCTGGTTTAGTCCAGGTTTAGTCCTGGTTTAGTCCTGGTTCAGTCCTGGTTTAGTCCTGGTTTAGTCCTGGTTTAGTCCAGGTTTAGTCCTGGTTTAATCCAGGTTTAGTCCTGGTTCAGTCCTGGTTTGGTCCTGGTTCAGTCCTGGTTTGGTCCTGGTTTAGTCCTGGTTTAGTCCTGGTTTAGTCCAGGTTTAGTCCTGGTTTAGTCCTGGTTTAGTCCTGGTTTAGTCCTGGTTTAGTCCTGGTTCAGTCCTGGTTTGGTCCTGGTTTAGTCCTGGTTTAGTCCAGGTTTAGTCCTGGTTTAGTCCTGGTTTAGTCGAGGTTTAGTCCTGGTTAAGTCCTGGTTTAGTCCTGGTTTAGTCCTGGTTTAGTCCTGGTTTAGTCCAGGTTTAGTCCTGGTTTAGTCCTGGTTAAGTCTAGGTTTAGTCCTGGTTTAGTCCTGGTTTAATCCTGGTTTAATCCTGGTTTAATCCTGGTTTAGTCCTGGTTTAATCCTGGTTTAATCCTGGTTTAATCCTGGTTCAGTCCTGGTTTAGTCCTGGTTTAGTCCTGGTTTAGTCCAGGTTTAGTCCAGGTTTAGTCCAGGTTTAGTCTCAGCTTGGTTTCCTCAGAACGAGCCGTGTTCAGATTTTTGGGAGTTCTTTGTGTGTTTTTTTTCGTTTTTTTTTCCGAGAGTCTCTAAAATAAAACATGGCCGCCGGCAGAGAGGCGGGGTCAGAGGTCAGCGCTCCTCCCGTTCTTCTTCTTCTTCTTCTTCTTCTGCTCTTTTCTTATTTTCATCTGAGTCTCCGAGCCCACACAGAGCTCCGCCTCCACCTGAGACCGGGAACCAAGACCAGGACCAGGACCAGGACCAGACCAGGACCTGGACCAGACCAGGACCAGACCAGGACCAGGACCAGGACCAGACCAGGACCAGGACCAGACCAGGACCTGGACCAGGACCAGGACCAGACCAGGACAAGGACCAGACCAGGACCTGGACCAGGACCAGACCAGGACCAGGACCCGACCAGGTCCAGACCAGGACCAAGAGCAAGACCAGGACCAGACCAGACCGGGACCAGGACTAAGAACGAGACCAACCAGGACCAAAAATGAGAACAAGAAAAAAAATAAAATAAATAAATAAAATATATATATATATATATATATATATATATATATATATATATATATATATATATATATATATATATATATATATATATATACGAGGAAGAGGGGCAGAAATACTCTTACATGAGAGGAACAAAAACCAGGTCTAAACCAGGTCTACACCAGGACTAAACCAGGACTAAACCAAGACTGAACCAGGACTAAACCAGGATTAAACCAGGACTCACACAGATGTTGAGATCAGGAAAACAAGAGCTGTACAGATGTTTGGGATGATAACAGTACACACCAAAACATCTGGACTCACACCTGAGAATACACACAATACACACAATACAGTACACACCGTACACAGTACACAGTACACACAGTACACACAGTACAGTACACACAGTACACACAGTACACAGTACACAGTACACAGTACACACAGTACACAGTACACACAGTGCACAGTACACACAGTACACAGTACACACAGTGCACAGTACACACAGTACACAGTACAGTACATACAGGAGAGAAGATGGACCACTGAGAAACTCCTAAACCAGGACTCAGACCTGGATCATGTGGAGCTAAACTCAGATCACAGACGGAGTAACCAATCAGAGAAAAGAAGGGCGGGGCTTAAGCGTGACAGACGGAGTAACCAATCAGAGAAACGAAGGGCGGGGCTTAAGCGTGACAGACGGAGTAACCAATCAGAGAAACGAAGGGCGGGGCTTAAGCGTGACAGACGGAGTAACCAATCAGAGAAAAGAAGGGCGGGGCTTAAGCGTGACAGACGGAGTAACCAATCAGAGAAAAGAAGGGCGGGGCTTAAGCTTGACAGGCGGAGTAACCAATCAGAGAAAAGAAGGGCGGGGCTTAAGCGTGACAGAGGGAGTAGCCAATCAGAGAAAAGAAGGGCGGGGCTTAAGCATGACAGGCGGAGTAACCAATCAGAGAAAAGAAGGGCGGGGCTTAAGCATGACAGACGGAGTAACCAATCAGAGAAACGAAGGGCGGGGCTTAAGCATGACAGGCTGAGTAACCAATCAGAGAAAAGAAGGGCGGGGCTTAAGAATGACAGACGGAGTAACCAATCAGAGAAACAAGTATTAGGCCTCAGGGGCAGTAGCCTCAGGGGCAGTAGTATTAGGCCTCAGGTGCAGTAGTATTAGGCCTCAGGTGCAGTAGTATTAGTCCTCCTGGTGCAGTAGTATTAGGCCTCAGGTGCAGTAGTATTAGGCCTCAGGTGCAGTAGTATTAGGCCTCAGGGGCAGTAGTATTAGGCCTCAGGGGCAGTAGTATTAGGCCTCAGGGGCAGTAGTATTAGGCCTCAGGTGCAGTAGTATTAGGCCTCAGGGGCAGTAGTATTAGGCCTCAGGGGCAGTAGTATTAGGCCTCAGGGGCAGTAGTATTAGGCCTCAGGTGCAGTAGTATTAGGCCTCAGGGGCAGTAGTATTAGGCCTCAGGGGGCAGTAGTATTAGTCCTCCTGATGCAGTAGTATTAGGCCTCCTGATGCAGTAGTATTAGGCCTCAGGGGCAGTAGTATTAGGCCTCAGGTGCAGTAGTATTAGGCCTCAGGTGCAGTAGTATTAGGCCTCAGGGGGCAGTAGTATTAGTCCTCCTGATGCAGTAGTATTAGGCCTCCTGATGCAGTAGTATTAGGCCTCAGGTGCAGTAGTATTAGGCCTCAGGGGCAGTAGTATTAGGCCTCAGGTGCAGTAGTATTAGGCCTCAGGGGGCAGTAGTATTAGGCCTCCTGATGCAGTAGTATTAGGCCTCAGGTGCAGTAGTATTAGGCCTCCTGATGCAGTAGTATTAGGTCTCAGGTGCAGTAGTATTAGGCCTCAGGGGCAGTAGTATTAGGCCTCAGGTGCAGTAGTATTAGGCCTCAGGTGCAGTAGTATTAGGCCTCAGGGGGCAGTAGTATTAGGCCTCCTGATGCAGTAGTATTAGGCCTCAGGGGGCAGTAGTATTAGGCCTCCTGATGCAGTAGTATTAGGTCTCAGGTGCAGTAGTATTAGGCCTCAGGGGCAGTAGTATTAGGCCTCAGGTGCAGTAGTATTAGGCCTCAGGTGCAGTAGTATTAGGCCTCAGGGGGCAGTAGTATTAGGCCTCCTGATGCAGTAGTATTAGGCCTCAGGGGGCAGTAGTATTAGGCCTCCTGATGCAGTAGTATTAGGCCTCAGGTGCAGTAGTATTAGGCCTCCTGATGCAGTAGTATTAGGCCTCAGGTGCAGTAGTATTAGGCCTCAGGGGCAGTAGTATTAGGCCTCAGGTGCAGTAGTATTAGGCCTCAGGGGGCAGTAGTATTAGGCCTCCTGATGCAGTAGTATTAGGCCTCAGGTGCAGTAGTATTAGGCCTCCTGATGCAGTAGTATTAGGCCTCAGGTGCAGTAGTATTAGGCCTCAGGTGCAGTAGTATTAGGCCTCAGGTGCAGTAGTATTAGGCCTCAGGGGCAGTAGTATTAGGCCTCAGAGAACAGACAGGAGTTTAAGGAGAAAAGAGAGAATAAAGTCTTCAGTAAAAGTCAAAGACAGTGTTGTAGTCAAGACCGTACTCATCAAGACCAAGACCAGACCACAGTGAACTGAGCCCGAGACCGAGACCGAGACCGAGACCGAGACCCAGACCCAGACCCAGACCCAGACCCAGACCCAGACCCAGACCGAGACCGAGACCGAGACGAAACTCAAATTAAAGACAAAAGCTTTAAAAGTGGTTCAAATGATTATTTTAACAATTTAATGCAACAGACTCCACAAACAAACAAGCAGAAAACTAATTTCTTTAATTGTATTTTCTTATGTTTGGTAAAAAACAAAACAAAATCTCTCAGAGACCGCCACATCCGAGACCAAGACCAAGACCAAGACCAAGACAAGGACCAAGACCAAGACCAAGACCAAGACCAAGACCAAGACCACTGGAGCTGTGAGTTTCTCCACAGTTTTCTGAACATTTCTGGTTTATGGAGGAATTATGTCGCTGTTCATTGTTAAACAGCTGTCGCTGTTGAAGACTGCGAGTTTTTTAATATTTCTCCTAAAAAACATTTCTCTCTCTGCACGGCCTCGTGTTTTTCTGTTTTATTTATTTAGATTTTATTGATCTTTCAGGGACATTTCTTGGTCTCAGTGGCACTCTTTAAAAAAAACACAGTAAAAGGTAAAAACAAAAAAAACAATTATAAGCAATACAATTATATGACTATTATATAAATATTTACTTAATATATATTTACTTTTATCTTTATATTATTTGTAGATTTGTAAATGTGTGTATATTTTTTATCTCTTGTTGTATTTTATTCATATTATTTTATAGTTTTATAGTTTACAGCTGTTTTACCATTTACTGTGTTTATATTATTATTATATTATTATAGTTTATTATGATTATTGTGTTATTACTGAGGCTCGAATGGTACTCGCTGTAATAAAACCCAGCTCCTGTCCCGTTACAGAGAAATGTGAGGTATTTCCCAGAGTGCTGTGCGCGGAGCAGAGGCCTGTCCTGTGTAAACCGCGGTGTGAGCGCGCCCCCTGGCGGCCGCGCTCGGTCACTGCAGCCCGGTGATATCTGAGCCCGGGGTCACTCAGGGGTCACACGCACGCACACACACGCGCACACATGCACAGCAGTGTGTCCATCCGCCAGAGAAAGTAGTTCCACAGCAGCACAGTCCTGGCTCTGAGCAAACACAAGACTTTAGACCAGAAAGAAGTCCAAGGTTTAGTCCTGGTTTAGTTCTGGTTCTTGATTTAGTATCGGGTTAGGGTTGGTTTTACTGTTAGTTTAATCCTGCTTGGTTTAGACCTGGTTTAGTCCTGGATTAGTCCTAGATTTAGTCCTTGTTTACTCCCAGAGGAGTTCTAGTCTAGGTTTTAATCCTGGTTTAATCCTGCATTTAGACCTGGTTTAGACTTGGAATAGTTCTAGATTCACACTGGTTTTAGCTCTGGTTTAGTCCTGGATTAGTCCTGGATTTAGTCCTGGATTCATACCTGTTTTAGCCCTTGTTTGATCCTGGTTTAGTTCTGGTTTAGTCCTGAGTAGTCCTGCTTTTAGTCTAGGTTTTAGTCCTGGTTTAATGCTGTTAGACTGGGTTAAAACCTGGTTTAGTTCTGGTTCAGCCCTGGTTTAGACTCAGTTTAATGCACTGGCTGTAGCTCTAGTTTTCAGCTCTATTTTCTCTGCTTTTTAGAAATCCTAAACCAGGTCTAAACCAGGACTAAACCAGGACTGTTTTGGTCTCTCTGTAGTCCAGATTTAGACCCTCTTTAGTCTCTGCTCCGGTCCTGGTTTAGTCCTGGGTCTGGCCCAGTGCGTTGTAGATTGTACTGATGAATATCCCTGGTGTCAGTTTGATGGAGCGACCTCAGAGACACATTTATCCTGGTGCATCGTGGGAAATGTAGTTAATCTCCACTGACACTGAGACGGATGGACACAGCGGGGGACACTGAGACGGATGGACACAGCGGGGGACAGAGGCCCAAACACGGACGCCATCACTCTCCCCCTGGACCATGTGACCTCCTGCCTCGCCCGGGTCATGTGATCTCCCCCTGGACCATGTGACCTCGAGGACAGACACCTGGCCCGTGTCCAAATCCGGACTTTGTCAGTAAAAAGACCTAAAATATGGATTATTTTTGGACTTCCTCTCGTGCCGAGCTTGGTCTAGACCTGGTTCTGGTCTTGGTCTTGGAGGAAGGGGGGTGTATCTCTGCGGTACCCCCCCACCCCCCGCCCCCCCGGCCTCGGAGCCGTGTGATCCGGAGGAGCAGGTCCAGGAGGTCCCAGTCTAAACAGATCCATGTGGTCCTTGTTAAAGACACAGGAAACTGGAGAAGACCAACCTCTGCTTTAGACTTGATACAGAGTTCAACTGAGGAGACCAGGACCAGGACTAAACCAGGTCTAAACCAGGACTAAACCAGGACTCAACTGGGTCTATACTAGGTCTAACCCAGGACTAAATACAGGGCTAAACCAGGACTAAACCAGGACTCAACTGGGTCTAACCCAGGACTAAATACAGGGCTAAACCAGGACTAAACTGGGACTAAACCAGGACTAAACCAGGTCTAAACCAGGACTCAACTGGGTCTAAACTAGGTCTAACCCAGGACTAAATACAGGGCTAAACCAGGACTCAACTGGGTCTAAACTAGGTCTAACCCAGGACTAAATACAGGGCTAAACCAGGACTAAACTGGGACTAAACCAGGACTAAACCAGGTCTAAACCAGGACTCAACTGGGTCTAAACTAGGTCTAACCCAGGACTAAATACAGGGCTAAACCAGGACTAAACTGGGACTAAACCAGGACTAAACCAGGACTAAACCAGGACGCAGCTGGGTCTAAACCAGGACTAAACCAGGACTAAACCTACAGAGAATCCTGCCCTGCTTCTGAGCCGTCCTCCTGTCTGATTGTAGACCAGTTCTTAAACAATCCCTGGTTTTTAAGCGATACTTTTTCTGATTCCTATGGTGAGCTAATTCATCTTAATCATAAAACACAATAATATTCAATAAAAGACACATTTTTGAGCTAATTACTTAGAATAAATCAGACAAACTGCTGATTTATTCTGTGTTATTTATTTGATTCATGCAAAGGAACATTAAAGGTCCCACTGGGAACTGAAACTTGGAATCAAAAAAAGATGATTTCTAAGATACCAGTAGTATTTAACTTTTTTTTGCGATATCACAGAGGTATTATTTAACATTGCTCAGCCTCAGTTGTGAATGATCTGAGGAGTATTTAGTAAAACAGAGCCACAGCTGTGAGTGGAGCAGATGTTTCAGATGAATATTCACAACAAACAGGACCTACACCTGTCTCCACATCTGTCCACAGCTGCAGGACCCGCTCTCAGACTGGGTCTCAGGGGGCCTGGGGACTCTGAGGGGCCCGGGATGATCACACTCTTTTACTGAACACAGATAAATGCTGCTTTAGTGATGGGCAGAGGCCTGGGACGTCTCACGTTAAAAACATCTGCACAGGAGAGGGGCTTTCTGAATATTTGGAGGTGATTGGATGAAGCTCCAGTGCCCGCCTCCATGATTTGGATTCAGCCAATCACAGCGTAGACAAAGAATAAACCACTACCATAGTAAAACAATATAAAAAATGTATAGTTGAAAGATTTTTGCAAAAATATTTTACAGCATGCATATGTCACGTTTTCTTTAAAATAATAATAAAAAACAAAACATTTAATTAAAATATAAATGAACCAAATATGGAGCCCTGTGGGACTCCACAATGCATTACTAAAAACAATCTGAGATGTTTGAAAATCCAAGGTTTCCCACCTTTTTACATGGAGTCTGTGGGGGTAAATTATTACACGCAGTGCCATAAATCCAGAAAATTATTATTATTATTTTTTTATTAATTATTGACACAAAGCTTTTTTTTTTCACATTTTCTGCAAATTCTATGAAATTGGTTTTATTATAATATTGATGTCCAATATGTAACAATAAACTATATACAATGTATATGTTTATATATTTAAGTACTATGTATGCACCAATAGTATATATGTTATATATTTATGGGGAGAAAAGTTGTATAGTTATTACAGTTCATATTTGGGGGACAGTGGGCCACCGCATTATTTATACACTGTAAAAAATATCTGTAGATTTCATGGTAAAAATCTGTAAAATCTCAACAGTAAAAGACCGTAAATGATATATCGGTAAAATACTGTTTTGGTTACGGTAATTAACTGTAATATTAAAAATAAGGCAAAATTGTATTTTTTAGTTTTATTTTTTGTAATGTATACAGTATAGCACTGTTAAAAAAACTGAGTTCAGTGTTTATTACAGTTTAACACCTTTTTAAAAGATAACTTTAAATTTTACAGTAAATGTTGATTAAAATGTGAGCCGCAAACTGTAAAATATACAGTTAATCTATTTTTTGAAAGATTAATAACTTAATTTTACAGTAAATAATAAAAAAACTCAAGTCAAAAACTGTAAAAACAACATTTTTGATAATATTATACTGTAAAATGAAATAAAGGCCTCTTGTAGTTTTTACGGTAGAATTCTGGCAACCACAGCTGACAATTTTTTACCGTAAAATTTACAGATTTTTTTTTACAGTGTAGATAATGGGACACGGCAAATATAATTTTATAACCATTTAAAAGCAGTTTTATGAAACCATGTTTATGTAACTGTACAGTAGAATATAATAATTTACTTTATCTAAAGCAGAGCTAACGTTTTCAAACAAAGCCACACAGCAAACCAAACTAACGCCGATAAACAATTCATTCACAGTTTAATGAAAAAAAACCTTCTACAAACAACTTTCCACAGTGCTTTAGAGAAGCATGGAACACTTTTTGGGAACTACAGACTCTAACTGGCTTTCCATCTCCTGGTTCAGTCCTGGTTTAGTCCTGGTTTAATCCCGGTTCAGTCCCGGTTTAGTCCCGGTTTAGTCCCTGTTTAGTCCTTGTTTAGTCCTGGTTTAGTCCCGGTTTAGTCCCGGTTTAGTCCCTGTTTAGTCCTTGTTTAGTCCCGGTTTAGTCCCGGTTTAGTCCCTGTTTAGTCCCTGTTTAGTCCCGGTTTAGTCCCGGTTTAGTCCCGGTTTAGTCCTGGT
>CM036246.1:38475626-38485626 GCA_020698575.1 Bostrychus sinensis | reverse complement strand
TAGTCCTGGTTCTGTCCTGGTTTAGTCCTGGTTTAGTCCTGGTTTAGACCTGGTTTAGTCCTGGTTTAGACCTGGTTCTGTCCTGGTTTAGTCCTGGTTCTGTCCTGGTTTGATCCTGGTTTAGTCCTGGTTTGGTCCTGGTTTAGACCTGGTTTAGTCCCGGTTTATTCCTGGTTCTGTTCTTGTTTAGTCCTGGTTCTGTCCTGGTTTGATCCTGGTTTAGTCCTGGTTGTCCTGGTTTGATCCTGGTTTAGTCCTGGTTTAGTCCTGGTTTGGTCCTGGTTCTGTCCTGGTTTAGACCTGGTTCTGTCCTGGTTTAGACCTGGTTTAGTCCGGGTTTAGACCTGGTTCTGTCCTGGTTTAGACCTGGTTTAGTCCTGGTTTAGTCCTGGTTCTGTCCTGGTTTAGACCTGGTTTAGTCCTGGTTCTGTCCTGGTTTAGACCTGGTTTAGTCCTGGTTCTGTCCTGGTTTAGACCTGGTTTAGTCCTGGTTCTGTCCTGGTTTAGACCTGGTTTAGTCCTGGTTCTGTCCTGGTTTAGACCTGGTTTAGTCCTGGTTTAGCCCTGGTTTAGACCTGGTTCTGTCCTGGTTTAGACCTGGTTTAGACCTGGTTCTGTCCTGGTTTAGACCTGGTTTAGACCTGGTTTAGACCTGGTTTAGTCCGGGTTTAGACCTGGTTCTGTCCTGGTTTAGACCTGGTTTAGTCCTGGTTTAGTCCTGGTTCTGTCCTGGTTTAGACCTGGTTTAGTCCTGGTTCTGTCCTGGTTTAGACCTGGTTTAGTCCTGGTTCTGTCCTGGTTTAGACCTGGTTTAGTCCTGGTTCTGTCCTGGTTTAGACCTGGTTTAGTCCTGGTTCTGTCCTGGTTTAGACCTGGTTCTGTCCTGGTTTAGACCTGGTTTAGTCCTGGTTCTGTCCTGGTTTAGACCTGGTTTAGTCCTGGTTCTGTCCTGGTTTAGACCTGGTTTAGTCCTGGTTCTGTCCTGGTTTAGACCTGGTTTAGTCCTGGTTCTGTCCTGGTTTAGACCTGGTTTAGTCCTGGTTCTGTCCTGGTTTAGACCTAGTTTAGTCCTGGTTCTGTCCTGGTTTAGACCTGGTTCTGTCCTGGTTTAGACCTGGTTTAGACCTGGTTTAGACCTGGTTTAGTCCTGGTTCTGTCCTGGTTTAGACCTGGTTTAGTCCTGGTTCTGTCCTGGTTTAGACCTGGTTTAGTCCTGGTTCTGTCCTGGTTTAGACCTGGTTTAGTCCTGGTTCTGTCCTGGTTTAGACCTGGTTCTGTCCTGGTTTAGACCTGGTTTAGTCCTGGTTCTGTCCTGGTTTAGACCTGGTTTAGTCCTGGTTCTGTCCTGGTTTAGACCTGGTTCTGTCCTGGTTTAGACCTGGTTTAGTCCTGGTTCTGTCCTGGTTTAGACCTGGTTTAGACCTGGTTTAGTCCTGGTTCTGTCCTGGTTCTGTCCTGGGCTCAGATGGTACCGGTTGGTGTATGTTGGTGTATGTTGGTGTATGTTGGTGTAATACTGAGTGATATTCTGTGTGTTCCTGTCCCCTCTCCTTCTCTTCCTGCTCCTCTCTCTGCACCTTAATAAAAGTCTGATTAACGTGAGCCATCTGGAGTCCAAGTCCTTACACAAACACTCAGCTCTGGACCCACTCAGACCCAGACTCAGACCCAGACCCAGACTCAGACCCAGACTCAGACTCAGTCTCAGACTCAGACTCAGTCTCAGACTCAGACTCAGACTCAGACCCAGACCCAGACCCAGACTCAGACTCATTCTCAGACCCAGACTCAGACTCAGTCTCAGACTCAGACCCAGACTCAGACTCAGTCTCAGACTCAGACTCAGACTCAGTCTCAGACTCAGACTCAGACTCAGACTCAGACTCAGACTCAGACTCAGACTCAGACTCAGACTCAGACTCAGACTCAGGCTCAGAGGAAGAGCTGCTCTGAAAACCTGCACAGACCAACGCAGCACGGACCTCAGCCAGGGTCTGCCCAGGTCATTCACCTTTTTACTGGGAACAAACAAACCAAAGACAGAGAGAAATTTGGCTTAAACGTCTCCTGCACAAACCTGTATCAGACAGAACTGACCAATCAGAGAGGAGAGACACAGAACTGACCAATCAGAGAGGAGAGACACAGAGCTGACCAATCAGAGAGGAGAGACACAGAACTGACCAATCAGAGAGGAGAGACACAGAACTGACCAATCAGAGAGGAGAGACACAGAACTGACCAATCAGAGAGGAGAGACACAGAACTGACCAATCAGAGAGGAGAGACACAAAACTGACCAATCAGAGAGGAGAGACACAGAACTGACCAATCAGAGAAGAGACACATAACTGACCAATCAGAGAGGAGAGACACAGTCCACCGACCAATCAGAGAGGAGAGACACAGTCCACCGACCAATCAGAGAGGAGAGACACAGAACTGACCAATCAGAGAGGAGAGACACAGAACTGACCAATCAGAGAGGAGAGACACAGCTGATTGAAAACAAACCCTTCTAGAGAACTTTAAACAGTCTCCATAACGACCTCCTTCATGCCTCTGATAAATGAAGCTGCAGAGTACACCCCACACCGCAGCAGCACAACCACCAGCCTCCTCAGCCTCCTCAGCCTCTCCTCCTCTTTATGACAGGAGCAGAACCATCAGCCTCCTCAGCCTCTCCTCCCCCTCCTCTTCACTGCAGCAGCAGAACCATCAGCCTCCTCAGCCTCTCCTCCCCCTCCTCTTCACCGCAGCAGCAGAACCACCAGCCTCCTCAGCCTCTCCTCCACATCACTGATGTCGCTGTGTGCCGAGGTCTAAGCACCAAAGTTTATTTCTTCTCATTTGTCTGTGTTTGTTTTGAAATAAGGAGCTTAACCACGAATTAAACCAAAAATAATGAACTTTGGATAAAATCCTCTCTTCCTGAGTTCAGTTTGGTTTCTTTGGTCCAGTTTCAGGTCCTCAGTCCTGACTCTGAGCTCAGCTCCAGGTCTGACCTCAGGCACTTCACTGAGGTACTGCAGTACTCTGTAGTATACTGCAGTACTCTGTAGTATACTGCAGTACACACTACTGCAGTACAGACTACTGCAGTACACACTACTGCAGTAGTGTGTACTGCAGTAGTGTGTACTGCAGTAGTGTACTGCAGTAGTGTGTACTGCAGTAGTGTACTGCAGTAGTGTGTACTGCAGTACTGCAGTAGTGTGTACTGCAGTAGTGTGTACTGCAGTACTGCAGTAGTCTGTACTGCAGTAGTGTGTACTGCAGTACTGCAGTACACACTACTGCAGTAGTGTGTACTGCAGTAGTCTGTACTGCAGTAGTGTGTACTGCAGTAGTGTGTACTGCAGTAGTGTGTACTGCAGTACTGCAGTAGTGTGTACTGCAGTACTGCAGTAGTGTGTACTGCAGTACTGCAGTAGTGTGTACTGCAGTACTGCAGTAGTGTGTACTGCAGTACTGCAGTAGTGTGTACTGCAGTACACACTACTGCAGTACAGGCCGTAGTGTGTACTGCAGTACAGACTACTGCAGTACAGACTACTGCAGTACAGGCTACTGCAGTACAGACTACTGCAGTACAGGCTACTGTAGTCTGTAGTACACACTACTGCAGTACACACTACTGCAGTAGTGTGTACTGCAGTAGTGTGTACTGCAGTAGTCTGTACTGCAGTAGTGTGTACTGCAGTAGTGTGTAGTGGCCTGTGATGAATGGAGAGTGTTGTTTGATGAAATCTGAGCCTGGATTTAATTAATCAGGACCAAAACTGAGCTGCAGCCAAAACCCAAAACTCTGCCCAGATACAGTCACAGAGGTCAGCGAGGTCAGAGGGGTCAGAGGTCAGAGGTCAGCGAGGTCAGAGGTCAGCGGGGTCAGCTGAAGGTTAGCGCTCCCTCAGGTGACCCTCCACAGAACCAGCACCTGTCCTGCTGCGACTGGAGCACAGTCACTGAGCAGAAAAAACAAACCAACGAGTCCCAGACTGCACCCTTCTCCAGGTCTGAGCCGGGATCCAGGTCAGGACCGAGCTGGACCCTTCTCCAGGTCTGAGCCGGGATCCAGGTCAGGACCGAGCTGGACCCTTCTCCAGGTCTGAGCCGGGATCCAGGTCAGGACCGAGCCGGACCCTTCTCCAGGTCTGAGCCGGGATCCAGGTCAGGACCGAGCCGGACCCTTCTCCAGGTCTGAGCCGGGATCCAGGTCAGGACCGAGCCGGACCCTTCTCCAGGTCTGAGCCGGGATCCAGGTCAGGACCGAGCTGGACCCTTCTCCAGGTCTGAGCCGGGATCCAGGTCTGGGATGTTTTAGGTTGATGGAGGAAACTGAGCACCCAGAGAAACCCTGACCCAGGGAGAACATGCAGCCTCCACACAGCGAGGCCTCACACGGTCTGGGAATCGAACCCGGGACCTTCTTGCTGTGAACTGCTCCGGGTCACTCCGCTCTGTTTGGTCAGAGAGCTTCCTGTCCCATCAACAACACTCAGCTGAGAACACTGGACTCAGGACTGGTCTTGGTCCCGGTTCACTCTGGACTCAGGACTGGTCTTGGTCCCGGTTCACTCTGGACTCAGGACTGGTCTTGGTCCCGGTTCTCTCTGGACTCTGGACTGGTCTTGGTCCCGGTTCTCTCTGGACTCAGGACTGGTCTTGGTCCCGGTTCTCTCTGGACTCAGGACTGGTCTTGGTCCCGGTTCACTCTGGACTCAGGACTGGTCTTGGTCTCGGTTCTCTCTGGACTCTGGACTGGTCTTGGTCCCGGTTCACTCTGGACTCAGGACTGGTCTTGGTCCCGGTTCACTCTGGACTCAGGACTGGTTTTGGTCCCGGTTCTCTCTGGACTCAGGACTGGTCTTGGTCCCGGTTCACTCTGGACTCTGGACTGGTCTTGGTCCCGGTTCTCTCTGGACTCAGGACTGGTCTTGGTCCCGGTTCACTCTGGACTCAGGACTGGTCTTGGTCCCGGTTCACTCTGGACTCAGGACTGGTCTTGGTCCCGGTTCACTCTGGACTCAGGACTGGTTTTGGTCCCGGTTCTCTCTGGACTCAGGACTGGTCTTGGTCCCGGTTCACTCTGGACTCAGGACTGGTCTTGGTCTCGGTTCACTCTGGACTCAGGACTGGTCTTGGTCCCGGTTCACCCTGGACTCAGGACTGGTCTTGGTCCCGGTTCACTCTGGACTCTGGACTGGTCTTGGTCCCGGTTCTCTCTGGACTCAGGACTGGTCTTGGTCCCGGTTCACTCTGGACTCAGGACTGGTCTTGGTCCCGGTTCTCTCTGGACTCAGGACTGGTTTTGGTCCCGGTTCTCTCTGGACTCAGGACTGGTCTTGGTCCCGGTTCTCTCTGGACTCAGGACTGGTCTTGGTCCCGGTTCACTCTGGACTCAGGACTGGTCTTGGTCCCGGTTCTCTCTGGACTCAGGACTGGTCTTGGTCCCGGTTCTCTCTGGACTCAGGACTGGTCTTGGTCCCGGTTCTCTCTGGACTCAGGACTGGTTTTGGTCCCGGTTCTCTCTGGACTCAGGACTGGTCTTGGTCCCGGTTCTCTCTGGACTCAGGACTGGTCTTGGTCCCGGTTCTCTCTGGACTCAGGACTGGTCTTGGTCTCGGTTCTCTCTGGACTCAGGACTGGTCTTGGTCTCGGAGGACGTCCTGAGTGCGTGATAACAAACTCTGGAGGAGACGAGTGACTGACGGCTGACGACAGCCGCTGCGGGACTTTCTCCAAACACCGTCCCATCTGCTCCGTGACCTCTGACCCCGGCGTTTACCTCATCAGTGATCGACCGCGGAGACGACGACAACGACACAGGATCGTCTGAAACCTGAAGCAGCGGGGCGTTAGTTAGGGTTCTCAAGCTGTGGCGCAGGTCCCACTGGTGGTACTCATTGTCTCGTGTTTAGTTTAATTTAGAGCCAGTGTTATTACAGTTTTTAGTCCTGCTCTGGTTAAGATTTACCTCTGGGTTCAGACCTGGTTCAGATCTGGGTTAATCCTGACTTTAGTGCCCTGGGACGGTACTTGGAGAGTCAGATATTCCCTGAGCCGGTGCTTGGTGTGAAACCTCTGAGAACCTCTGATTTATTCTGCACATTTCAGTTTTTTTGAGGAGTTCTGGGAGTTAAACATGAGGCGTAATTCCACTCACGGCCACCAGGTGCAGCTCTGACTGACTCCCATTGAAAAACACTTATTTTCCGACACTTTTTTTGGCCTCAGACCTGACTCCTCGGGAACAGTTGGTGTAATGTTTGTGGATTTGTTAGTTTTCTGTCCACAGAGCGAGCCGTTGTGTCGGTTTTTCCTCTCGTTGTTGTTGTTGTTGTTGTTGTGGAGCGGTCCGTGCTCAGCGCTGGAGGTTCTGTTTGTGCTTCATTAAAGCTCCCAGTCGACCATCAATCCCACAATCCTCTCTGGTTTCAATCCCAGAATGCTCTCTGGTTTCAGCTGCCTCCGGAGCAGTGGACAGTGACCAAACTTCAGTCCTGATAGACCCGGGCCCTGCAGCGGGGATTTGGGATTTGGGACACTCGGGACAGAGGAGTTTTTAAAAACAGGTGCGAGGCAGAGCTGTCCCGCTCAAACGCTTAAAGCTTTTTCTCAAATAAATCTAGACTCCTCTGCTTTAGTATGTCAGGTTTTATATTAAAATAATGTATCTGTGATAAACCTCTTCTGTTGGGAGCTGTCAGTCGCCCCCTGCTGGCAACGCTGGGGACTGGACAGAGCATAAAAAGGCTATTTAGCACAACTGTTACCGACATGTAGCCTGGCCAGTCAGACAAACCCTAAAAGCCCAGAATTATGTGTATCTGAGCAGCTCTGTCCTTATTTATGAATGGGGACAGCAGCAGAAGCCAGTTGTGAAAGAAAAAGTGGGTTTGTTTGAATGTGGTGGTCACGTGGGACGTCAGAGGGACTTTACTGTTGTTAAAATGGAAACAGGACGAAGACAAAAATCCCACAGAGGACTGAACAACAACGAGGACTTCAGCAGAACCAACAGGTGACGAAGGAAAGACCTAAACACTGTTAATCAGAGAGGAGAAGGTATTAAATTATCTCGGTAGCCAGCGCTACATTGGTTAGCTTCTGCTTTTCCAAGACGCGCTACAGATAAACGTCTGTGATAGGCCAGTTCCAAATCATCCGGAGAGAAAAGCTTCCCTCCGAGTGAAAAACCAGACTGTGCTGCTTAAGAAAAGAAAGTAGGAGAGGCTGGCGCGCGAGGCTGTTAGCGACATGATGCTAACATGATGCTAACAGATAGATTTGTGAGCTGACTGCAGCATAGTGACGGAGATTTAAGGCTGAAATGATCAGAATGAGTACAGTGATGGTGTATGGGCTTTAGAAACGCGCAGGAGCACTTCCTGGTTTCACCTGTCTCCATAGAGCTGTGAGACCGAGAGTTTTCAGCTCTGGAGAAGGGCAACGCCTCAGCATACAGGATTACTCAAACAGAATACTGCTGCAGGTCTGTTTCTGAGGAGGAGCTCGCATTAGAACATGGCTCCTCTTGGAATAAAAAAATCATTACTAAGAAAGAACAACTCAGAGACTTAACCGGGACTAAACCAGGACTAAATGTGGACTAAACCAGGACTAAATGTGGACTAAACCAGGACTAAATGTGGACTAAACCAGGACTAAATGTGGACTAAACCAGGTCTAAATGTGGACTAAACCAGGACTAAATGTGGACTAAACCAGGTCTAAATGTGGACTAAACCAGGACTAAATGTGGACTAAATCAGGTCTAAATGTGGACTAAACCAGGACTAAATGTGGACTAAACCAGGTCTAAATGTGGACTAAACCAGGACTAAATGTGGACTAAATCAGGTCTAAATGTGGACTAAACCAGGACTAAATGTGGACTAAACCAGGACTAAATGTGGACTAAATCAGGTCTAAATGTGGACTAAACCAGGACTAAATGTGGACTAAACCAGGACTAAATGTGGACTAAACCAGGACTAAATGTGGACTAAACCAGGTCTAAATGTGGACTAAACCAGGACTAAATGTGGACTAAACCAGGACTAAATGTGGACTAAACCAGGTCTAAATGTGGACTAAACCAGGTCTAAATGTGGACTAAACCAGGACTAAATGTGGACTAAACCAGGTCTAAATGTGGACTAAACCAGGACTAAATGTGGACTAAACCAGGTCTAAATGTGGACTAAACCAGGACTAAATGTGGACTAAACCAGGACTAAATGTGGACTAAACCAGGACTAAATGTGGACTAAACCAGGTCTAAATGTGGACTAAACCAGGTCTAAATGTGGACTAAACCAGGTCTAAATGTGGACTAAACCAGGACTAAATGTGGACTAAACCAGGATTAAATGTGGACTAAATCAGGTCAGAACCAGGACTAAGCATGGGCTAAACCAGGATTATTGTAGGTCTAAACCAAGACTACAGTTTTTAAATGTATTCTCCAACCAGAGCAGGACTAAAACAGGTTGAAAAGTGGATCTAAATGAATCTGACTCAGTTCCAGCAGAACAAGCCTGCGTACCACCAGTGGGACCCATACCACAGTTTGAGAACCACTGGAACAGCAGTAGTTAAGCTAACGAGTCATATTTAGATGGTAACGGCCCGGTGGCCCCTCTCATTTAGTAAACTGTAAACCGCTGCTGCTGATGGAGCAGGAGGTGGGAGGAGGTGGGAGGAGCTGGATCTGAGGGGGACTCGCTCAGGACTAAATCCAGGTCTGAAACTGGACCAGGACCAGATTACAGACCTGGAAGAAACCTGGAAACCATTAGAACAAGATCAACGCTGATTATACCAACAACCCACCTTCAGGACCACACAGAGACAACCTCACAGGAGGAGAGAGGAGGAGGAGAGAGGAGGAGCAGAGAGGAAGAGAGAGGAGAGAGGAGGAGAGAGGAGAGAGAGGAGAGAGGAGGAGGAGAGGAGGAGAGAGGAGGAGAGAGGAGGAGAGAGGAGAGAGGAGGAGAGAGGAGAGAGGAGAGAGGAGAGAGAGGAGGAGAGAGGAGGAGAGAGGAGAGAGAGGAGAGAGGAGGAGGAGAGGAGGAGAGAGGAGGAGGGGTTAGAGGAGGAGAGGAGAGAGGAGGAGAGAGGAGGAGAGAGGAGAGAGGAGGAGAGAGGAGGAGGAGAGGAGAGAGGAGAGAGGAGGAGAGAGGAGAGAGAGGAGAGAGGAGAGAGAGGAGGAGAGAGGAGGAGGAGAGAGGAGGAGAGAGGAGGAGGAGAGGAGAGAGGAGGAGAGAGGAGAGAGGAGAGAGGAGGAGCAGAGAGGAGGAGAGAGGAGGAGAGAGGAGAGAGAGGAGAGAGGAGGAGGAGGAGAGAGGAGGAGAGAGGAGGAGAGGAGAGAGGAGGAGAGAGGAGGAGAGAGGAGAGAGAGGAGAGAGAGGAGGAGAGAGGATAGAGGAGGAGAGAGGAGAGAGGAGGAGAGAGGAGAGAGGAGAGAGGAGGAGAGAGGAGGAGGAGCAGAGAGGAGAGAGGAGAGAGGAGGAGAGAGGAGAGAGGAGGAGAGGAGGAGAGAGAGGAGAGAGGAGGAGGAGAGAGGAGGAGAGAGGAGAGAGGAGGAGGAGTGAAGAGGAGAGAGGAGGAGGAGAGAGGAGGAGAGAGGAGGAGGAGGAGGAGAGAGGAGAGAGGAGGAGGGGCAGAGAGGAGGAGAGAGGAGAGAGGAGGAGGAGAGAGGAGAGAGAAGGAGGAGAGAGAGGAGAGAGGAGGAGAGAGGAGGAGAGAGGAGCAGAGGAGAGAGAGGAGAGAGGAGGAGAGAGGAGAGGAGAGAGGAGAGGAGAGAGGAGAGAGGAGAGGAGAGAGGAGCAGAGGAGAGAGGAGGAGAGAGGAGAGGAGAGAGAGGAGAGAGGAGAGGAGAGAGGAGAGAGGAGAGGAGAGGAGAGAGGAGGAGAGAGGAGGAGGAGAGGAGAGAGGAGGAGAGAGGAGGAGAGAGGAGGAGAGAGGAGGAGAGAGGAGAGAGGAGGAGGGGAAG
>CM036246.1:38413712-38475601 GCA_020698575.1 Bostrychus sinensis | reverse complement strand
GACCTTGTCCCGATCTCACTGTGGTAAAGAAACAGAACCCAAACCTGGACTCAAACCAGAGATCCTGTAGTTCAGGGGTAAATGCTCTTGTTTATGCTGCTGTCTGTGCAGAATCCTCAGTTATTTCTGCTGCTTCATGTTCTCTCCTCAGACAGAAGAGTCTGGAGTTTATTTAGAGGAGGACCACCAGAGTCCATCTGTAACCGGACCAGAGTCTGATCCACCTGGTCCTCAGAAAAACCAGTCCTGGTCTGGAACCTGCAGCTCTGAGACCGGACTCAAACGGCCGTGAGGTTTACTGAAGTCACACTCAGATGCATTTGGGACCGGTCCAGAGTCTGGTCCCAGTTCAGAGTCTGGTCCCGGTCCAAAACCTGGTCCCAGTCCAGAGTCTGGTCCCGGTCCAGAACCTGGTCCCAGTCCAGGAGAGTCCGGTCCAAAACCACGTGAGTCTAAAGCTGAGAGTAAATCCTGAGTTAAAGTCACAGCCAGACGCTCCTCTGTCTGTCCACGGTCTGGAGGAGCAGACAGGAGCAGGAACCACATCCTAAATCTCTCCTCTCTCTAAACCAGGTCTAAACCAGAACTAAACCAGGACTAAACCAGAACTAAACCAGGACTAAACCAGAACTAAACCAGGACTAAACCAGGACTAAACCAGGACTAAACCAGGACTAAAGCAGGACTAAACCAGGACTAAACCAGGACTAAACCAGGACTAAACCAGGTCTAAACCAGGACTAAACCAGGACTAAACCAGGACTAAACCAGGACTAAACCAGGACTAAACCAGGTCTAAACCAGGACTAAACCAGAACTAAACCAGGACTAAGACCAAAGACTGGTCCATCCTCCTCCTGGGACAGAGAGAGGAGCTGTCTCTGCTCTGAGTTTGGCCTCAGGCTGAAGCTGAAGCAACAGGAAATGAGACAAAGACACAGAGAGGACACAAGGAAGGACACAAGGAAGGACACAAGGAAGGACACAAGGAAGGACACAAGGAAGGACACAAGGAAGGACAGAGGGTGAAGGACACAAGGAAGGAAGGACTCAGAGGGAAGGACACAAGGAAGGAAGGACAGAGGGTGAAGGACACAAGGAAGGAAGGACTCAGAGGGAAGGACACAAGGAAGGAAGGACAGAGGGTGAAGGACACAAGGAAAGAAGGACTCAGAGCGAGGGACGTGTCTCAGGTCCAGGTGAACTGTCCCAGAGTGAATGAGTGAATGTTCGTCCATCACTGTCTGTGTCAGTCCTGAGACTCACTGTCCCCTGTCCCCTGTCCCCTGTCCACCGTCCCCTGTCCACCGTCCCCTGTCCACCGTCCCCTGTCCACCGTCCCCTGTTCACCGTCCCCTGTCCCCTGTCCCCTGTCCACCGTCCCCTGTCCACCGTCCCCTGTCCCCTCTCCACCATCCCCTGTCCAAGCTGCTCCTCAGGCCCACAGTTCCTGGGCTCAGGTCACTCTCCCTCGAACACGAATGAACAAGAAAATACACAGATTATTATTATTATTATTATTATTATTATTATTATCATCCTCCCTACAGCTCCTCCTCTCCTCCTCTCTCCTCCTCTCATCTCCTCTCTCCTCCTCTCCTCTCTCCTCTCTTCTCTCCTCCTCTCTCCTCCTCTCCTCTCTCCTCTCTTCTCTCCTCCTCTCTCCTCTCTTCTCTCCTCCTCTCCTCTCCTCTCTCCTCTCCTCTCTCCTCTCTCCTCCTCTCTCCTCTCTCCTCTCTCCTCTCCTCTCCTCTCTCCTCTCCTCTCCTCTCTCCTCCTCTCCTCTCCTCTCTCCTCCTCTCCTCTCTCCTCTCCTCTCCTCTCTCCTCCTCTCATCTCCTCTCTCCTCCTCTCCTCTCTCCTCTCTTCTCTTCTCTCCTCTCCTCCTCTCCTCTCCTCTCCTCTCTCCTCTCTCCTCCTCTCTCCTCTCTGCTCTTCTCTCCTCCTCTCCTCTCTTCACTCCTCTCCTCTCTCCTCTCTCCTCCTCTCTCCTCTCTTCTCTCCTCTCCTCTCTCCTCTCTCCTCTTCTCTCCTCTCTCCTCTTCTCTCCTCTCCTCCTCTCCTCTCCTCTCTCCTCTCTTCTCTCCTCTCCTCTCTCCTCTCTCCTCTTCTCTCCTCTCTCCTCTTCTCTCCTCTCCTCCTCTCCTCTCCTCTCTCCTCTCTCCTCCTCTCCTCTCTCCTCCTCTCTCCTCTCTCCTCCTCCTCTCCTCTCCTCTCTCCTCCTCTCATCTCCTCTCTCCTCCTCTCCTCTCTCCTCTCTTCTCTCCTCCTCTCTCCTCTCTTCTCTCCTCTCCTCCTCTCCTCTCCTCTCTCCTCCTCTCTCCTCTCCTCTCTCCTCTCTCCTCCTCTCTCCTCTCTCCTCTCCTCTCCTCTCTCCTCTCTCCTCCTCTCCTCTCTCCTCCTCTCTCCTCTCCTCCTCTCTCCTCTCTCCTCCTCTCCTCTCCTCTCTCCTCCTCTCCTCTCTCCTCTCCTCTCCTCTCTCCTCCTCTCATCTCCTCTCTCCTCCTCTCCTCCTCTCCTCTCTTCTCTTCTCTCCTCTCCTCCTCTCCTCTCTCCTCTCTCCTCCTCTCTCCTCTCTGCTCTTCTCTCCTCCTCTCCTCTCTTCACTCCTCTCCTCTCTCCTCTCTCCTCCTCTCTCCTCTCTTCTCTCCTCTCCTCTCTCCTCTCTCCTCTTCTCTCCTCTCTCCTCTTCTCTCCTCTCCTCCTCTCCTCTCCTCTCTCCTCTCTTCTCTCCTCTCCTCTCTCCTCTCTCCTCTTCTCTCCTCTCTCCTCTTCTCTCCTCTCCTCCTCTCCTCTCCTCTCTCCTCTCTCCTCCTCTCCTCTCTCCTCCTCTCTCCTCTCTCCTCTCCTCTCCTCTCTCCTCTCTCCTCTCTCCTGTCCTCTCTCCTCTCTCCTCCTCTCTCCTCTCCTCTCTCCTCCTCTACTCCTCTCTCCTCCTCTCTCCTCTCTCCTGCTCTCTCCTCTCCTCTCTCCTCCTCCTCTCCTCTCTCCTCCTCTCTCCTCTCTCCTCTCCTCTCCTCTCTCCTCTCTCCTCTCTCCTGTCCTCTCTCCTCTCTCCTCCTCTCTCTTCTCCTCTCTCCTCCTCTACTCCTCTCTCCTGTCCTCTCTCCTCCTCTCTCCTCTCCTCTCTCCTCCTCCTCTCCTCTCTCCTCCTCTCTCCTCTCTCCTCTCCTCTCCTCTCTCCTCTCTCCTCTCTCCTGTCCTCTCTCCTCTCTCCTCCTCTCCTCCTCTCTCCTCTCTCCTCCTCTCTCCTCCTCTCTCCTCTCTCCTCCTCTCTCCTCCTCTCTCCTCTCTCCTCTCCTCTCTCCTCCTCTCTCCTCCTCTCCCCTCTCTCCTCTCCTCTCTCCTCCTCTCTCCTCTCTCCTCCTCTCTCCTCTCTTCTCTCCTCTCCTCTCTCCTCCTCTCCTCTCTCCTCTCCTCTCCTCTCTCCTCCTCTCATCTCCTCTCTCCTCCTCTCTCCTCTCTCCTCTCCTCTCCTCTCTCCTCTCTCGTCTCTCCTCCTCTCTCCTCTCTCCTCCTCTCTCCTCCTCTCTCCTCTCTCCTCCTCTCTCCTCCTCTCTCCTCTCTCCTCTCCTCTCTCCTCCTCTCCTCCTCTCTCCTCTCCTCCTCTCTCCTCTCCTCTCTCCTCCTCTCTCCTCCTCTCCCCTCTCTCCTCTCCTCTCTCCTCCTCTCTCCTCTCTCCTCCTCTCTCCTCTCTTCTCTCCTCTCCTCTCTCCTCCTCTCCTCTCTCCTCTCCTCTCCTCTCTCCTCCTCTCATCTCCTCTCTCCTCCTCTCCTCTCTCCTCTCTTCTCTTCTCTCCTCTCCTCCTCTCCTCTCCTCTCCTCTACTCCTCTCTCCTGTCCTCTCTCCTCCTCTCTCCTCTCCTCTCTCCTCCTCCTCTCCTCTCTCCTCCTCTCTCCTCTCTCCTCTCCTCTCCTCTCTCCTCTCTCCTGTCCTCTCTCCTCTCTCCTCCTCTCCTCCTCTCTCCTCTCTCCTCCTCTCTCCTCTCTCCTCCTCTCTCCTCCTCTCTCCTCTCTCCTCCTCTCTCCTCCTCTCTCCTCTCTCCTCTCTCCTCTCTCCTCCTCTCTCCTCCTCTCCCCTCTCTCCTCTCCTCTCTCCTCCTCTCTCCTCTCTCCTCCTCTCTCCTCTCTTCTCTCCTCTCCTCTCTCCTCCTCTCCTCTCTCCTCTCCTCTCCTCTCTCCTCCTCTCATCTCCTCTCTCCTCCTCTCTCCTCTCTCCTCTCCTCTCCTCTCTCCTCTCTCGTCTCTCCTCCTCTCTCCTCTCTCCTCCTCTCTCCTCCTCTCTCCTCTCTCCTCCTCTCTCCTCCTCTCTCCTCTCTCCTCTCCTCTCTCCTCCTCTCCTCCTCTCTCCTCTCCTCCTCTCTCCTCTCCTCTCTCCTCCTCTCTCCTCCTCTCCCCTCTCTCCTCTCCTCTCTCCTCCTCTCTCCTCTCTCCTCCTCTCTCCTCTCTTCTCTCCTCTCCTCTCTCCTCCTCTCCTCTCTCCTCTCCTCTCCTCTCTCCTCCTCTCATCTCCTCTCTCCTCCTCTCCTCTCTCCTCTCTTCTCTTCTCTCCTCTCCTCCTCTCCTCTCCTCTCCTCTCTCCTCCTCTCTCCTCTCTGCTCTTCTCTCCTCCTCTCCTCTCTTCTCTCCTCTCCTCTCCTCTCCTCTGTCCTCTCTCCTCCTCTCTCCTCTCTTCTCTCCTCTCCTCTCTCCTCTCCTCCTCTCTCCTCTCCTCTCTCCTCCTCTCTCCTCTCTCCTCTCCTCTCTCCTCCTCTCTCCTCTCCTCCTCTCTCCTTCTCTCCTCTCCTCCTCTCCTCTCCTCTCTCCTCCTCTCTCCTCTCCTCTCCTCTCTCCTCCTCTCCTCTCTCCTCTCCTCTCCTCTCTCCTCCTCTCATCTCCTCTCTCCTCCTCTCCTCTCTCCTCTCTTCTCTCCTCTCCTCCTCTCCTCTCCTCTCCTCTCTCCTCTCTCCTCCTCTCTCCTCTCTGCTCTTCTCTCCTCCTCTCCTCTCTTCTCTCCTCTCCTCTCTCCTCTTCTCTCCTCTCTCCTCTTCTCTCCTCTCCTCCTCTCCTCTCTCCTCTCTTCTCTCCTCTCCTCTCCTCTCTCCTCTTCTCTCCTCTCTCCTCTTCTCTCCTCTCCTCCTCTCCTCTCCTCTCTCCTCCTCTCCTCTCTCCTCCTCTCTCCTCTTCTCTCTCCTCTCTCCTCTCTCCTCTCCTCTCTCCTCCTCTCTCCTCCTCTCCTCCTCTCTCCTCCTCTCCTCTCTCCTCTCTCATCCTCTCTCCTCCTCTCTCCTCTCTCCTCTCTCCTCCTCTCTCCTCTCTCCTCTCCTCTCTCCTCTCCTCCTCTCTTCCTCTCTCCTCCTCTCTCCTCCTCTCTCCTCTCTCCTCCTCTCTCCTCTCTTCTCTCCTCTCCTCTCTCCTCCTCTCCTCTCTCCTCTCCTCTCCTCTCTCCTCCTCTCATCTCCTCTCTCCTCCTCTCTCCTCTCTCCTCTCCTCTCCTCTCCTCTCTCCTCTCTCGTCTCTCCTCCTCTCTCCTCTCTCCTCCTCTCTCCTCCTCTCTCCTCTCTCCTCCTCTCTCCTCCTCTCTCCTCTCTCCTCTCCTCTCTCCTCCTCTCCTCCTCTCTCCTCTCCTCCTCTCTCCTCTCCTCTCTCCTCCTCTCTCCTCCTCTCCCCTCTCTCCTCTCCTCTCTCCTCCTCTCTCCTCTCTCCTCCTCTCTCCTCTCTTCTCTCCTCTCCTCTCTCCTCCTCTCCTCTCTCCTCTCCTCTCCTCTCTCCTCCTCTCATCTCCTCTCTCCTCCTCTCCTCTCTCCTCTCTTCTCTTCTCTCCTCTCCTCCTCTCCTCTCCTCTCCTCTCTCCTCCTCTCTCCTCTCTGCTCTTCTCTCCTCCTCTCCTCTCTTCTCTCCTCTCCTCTCCTCTCCTCTGTCCTCTCTCCTCCTCTCTCCTCTCTTCTCTCCTCTCCTCTCTCCTCTCCTCCTCTCTCCTCTCCTCTCTCCTCCTCTCTCCTCTCTCCTCTCCTCTCTCCTCCTCTCTCCTCTCCTCCTCTCTCCTTCTCTCCTCTCCTCCTCTCCTCTCCTCTCTCCTCCTCTCTCCTCTCCTCTCCTCTCTCCTCCTCTCCTCTCTCCTCTCCTCTCCTCTCTCCTCCTCTCATCTCCTCTCTCCTCCTCTCCTCTCTCCTCTCTTCTCTCCTCTCCTCCTCTCCTCTCCTCTCCTCTCTCCTCTCTCCTCCTCTCTGCTCTTCTCTCCTCCTCTCCTCTCTTCTCTCCTCTCCTCTCTCCTCTTCTCTCCTCTCTCCTCTTCTCTCCTCTCCTCCTCTCCTCTCTCCTCTCTTCTCTCCTCTCCTCTCCTCTCTCCTCTTCTCTCCTCTCTCCTCTTCTCTCCTCTCCTCCTCTCCTCTCCTCTCTCCTCTCTCCTCCTCTCCTCTCTCCTCCTCTCTCCTCTTCTCTCTCCTCTCTCCTCTCTCCTCTCCTCTCTCCTCCTCTCTCCTCCTCTCCTCCTCTCTCCTCCTCTCCTCTCTCCTCTCTCATCCTCTCTCCTCCTCTCTCCTCTCTCCTCTCTCCTCCTCTCTCCTCTCTCCTCTCCTCTCTCCTCTCCTCCTCTCTTCCTCTCTCCTCCTCTCTCCTCCTCTCTCCTCTCCTCCTCTCCTCTCCTCCTCTCTTCCTCTCTCCTCCTCTCTCCTCTCCTCCTCTCTCCTCCTCTCTCCTCTCCTCCTCTCTCCTCCTCTCCTCCTCTCCTCCTCTCCTCTCCTCCTCTCTCCTCCTCTCTCCTCTCCTCCTCTCCTCCTCTCCTCCTCTCTCCTCCTCTCTCCTCCTCTCCTCCTCTCCTCCTCTCTCCTCCTCTCTCCTCTCCTCCTCTCCTCCTCTCCTCTCTCCTCCTCTCCTCTCCTCCTCTCTCCTCCTCTCCTCTCCTTTTCTCCTCTCCTCCTCTCCTCCTCTCCTCTCCTCCTCTCTCCTCCTCTCTCCTCTCCTCCTCTCCTCCTCTCCTCCTCTCTCCTCCTCTCTCCTCCTCTCCTCCTCTCCTCCTCTCTCCTCCTCTCTCCTCTCCTCCTCTCCTCCTCTCCTCTCTCCTCCTCTCCTCTCCTCCTCTCTCCTCCTCTCCTCTCCTTTTCTCCTCTCCTCCTCTCCTCCTCTCTCCTCTCCTCCTCTCTCCTCCTCTCCTCCTCTCCTCCTCTCCTCTCCTCCTCTCCTCCTCTCTCCTCCTCTCTCCTCTCCTCCTCTCTCCTCCTCTCCTCCTCTCCTCCTCTCTCCTCCTCTCTCCTCCTCTCCTCCTCTCCTCCTCTCTCCTCCTCTCTCCTCTCCTCCTCTCCTCCTCTCCTCTCTCCTCCTCTCCTCTCCTCCTCTCTCCTCCTCTCCTCTCCTTTTCTCCTCTCCTCCTCTCCTCCTCTCTCCTCCTCTCCTCCTCTCCTCCTCTCCTCTCTCCTCCTCTCCTCTCCTCCTCTCTCCTTTTCTCCTCTCCTCCTCTCCTCCTCTCTCCTCCTCTCCTCCTCTCTCCTCCTCTCTCCTCCTCTCCTCCTCTCCTCCTCTCTCCTCCTCTCTCCTCTCCTCCTCTCCTCTCTCCTCCTCTCCTCTCCTCCTCTCTCCTTTTCTCCTCTCCTCCTCTCCTCCTCTCTCCTCCTCTCCTCCTCTCTCCTCTCCTCCTCTCTCCTCCTCTCTCCTCCTCTCTCCTCCTCTCCTCTCCTCCTCTCCTCCTCTCCTCTCTCCTCCTCTCCTCTCCTCCTCTCTCCTCCTTTCCTCCTCTCCTCCTCTCCTCTCCTCTCTCCTCCTCTCTCCTCTCCTCTCCTCTCCTCCTCTCTCCTCCTCTCTCCTCTCTCCTCTCCTCCTCTCTCCTCCTCTCTCCTCTCTCCTCTCCTCCTCTCCTCCTCTCTCCTCTCTCCTCTCTCCTCCTCTCTCCTCTCCTCTCTCCTCTCTCCTCCTCTCTCCTCTCTTCTCTCCTCCCCTCTCTCCTCTTCTCTCTCCTCTCCTCTCTCCTCTCCTCCTCTCTCCTCTTCTCTCCTCTCCTCCTCTCCTCTCCTCTCTCCTCTCTCCTCTCTCTCCTCTCTCCTCTCCTCTCTCCTCTCTCCTCCTCTCCTTTCTCCTCCTCTCCTCTCCTCTCCTCCTCTCCTCTCCTCTCTCCTCCTCTCCTCTCCTCCTCTCCTCTCCTCCTCTCCTCCTCTCCTCTCTCCTCCTCTCTCCTCCTCTCCTCCTCTCCTCCTCTCTCAGTACTTTAGGAAGTACACACAGACAGCAGTAATCCTCTCATTTCCTGTGCAGTAATCAGTCCTGGAGCCTGTCCCAGTTTAAATCAGGAGCAGATACTTTTACTACAGAGCAGTACACAGACTACTACACAGTACTGCATGTGTGTGTGTGCGGAGTTACTGTCTCTGTGAGGACACGTGTGTCCCAGGTTCACCCTTGGACAGAAGACGCTGCTCCTCACCGCTCCCAACATTTACACTGACATTTTATTATCTGTGATGAAATGATGACGTATGCAGTTCTTCAGAGCCACAAACGCCGGGTCCTGACCGTTCATCTGGATTTTGTGTGGACAGCCCACTTTTTAGGCCCTCAGTCTGTATTTTTGGCCATACCTTACTTTACTTTACCTTACTTTACTTTACTTTACTTTACTTTACTTTGCTTTACTTCTCTTCAGTGTTCATTAAAGCAAAGGCCAAATGACTGCGCGTCCAGAACGATCCAAGCCGTCTGTGTGTGGAGTTTTAATGGGGCCACCAATAAAATCTTGTTTAGGGCCACAAAAATCCAAGGGCCCGGTCGCTTCAGCTCAGCGTGGACCTGAAAAACCTCCTCCTCCTCTCTGTCCATGTTCTAACGCTGCTCCTCATCAGAAACAGACCTGGAGCTGGGTTCTGTTTGAGTTAATCCTGTATTCTCTGGTGCTGAGTTTCTGGGACCTCAGAACACTCCGCCTCTTCTTCGAAGCCCCGCCCACTCCAGGAAGCACTGACCAATCAACAACCAGCCCTCTACATCCAGGCTGCTCTCAGTCATTTATCCAAAAAACAGCGCACGGCTCTGTTTTCCTCACAGACGTTTTTAAAAATGGATCAGACACAAAGTTTAAGGAAGAGAAGTTGCTTTTTTTATTTGATTATGGTCTCTTCTCCTGTTTCTTTATAGCTCCAGTAGAGTTCTTATTAAAAACGTTCTCTTTTAGTCCCATAAAGTTTTTAAAGGCTGTAAATAAAACGCTGCTGTTCTAGAGGAGACCAAGGGTTAAAAAGATGAATAAAAGCAGAATATGGACACTTTAACACACAATTTTGCACATTTATTACGAGATTTACGGCTTGTTGACCTCTGAGCTCTTTGTGCAAACTTCAGATCTGCACAAAGCTTTGATCGCTGAGGTTAAACCGGGACTCAGGGCTCAGGACACGGCAGAACTGAGACCAGAGAGCGGTGCGCGGTTTGTGTTGGAGGTTAATTGCTGCGGTGACAAAGTGTCAGGAGCCAAAGCGACGACAAGAACAATACGGCTTTTCTCTGGGACGTCATTATCACCGAGAGGCAGCGGCGGGGACGGAGGGACGGACCGGAGCGGAGACAGAGGGGGGACAGAGGGGGGACAGAGGGGGGACAGAGGAAAGACCAAACGAGGGGACCGGGACTGGCAAAGTCTCACAAAATGACACGGATCATGGACCAAACAGAACTGAGCCTCTGACAGGGGCCGGGGGCCAGAAGCCAGACTCTCATTCATTTCAAAGGAAGCAAAAGAAATAAACAGTCTAATTTTACACACTCTCACTCTCTATGACCTGTTTTATGTTTTTTTTTTAAATATTTCTTGCAAAAATGAAAGAAATCCATGAATGCCCACATGACTGACCCTAAACTAACAGCTCTGATTGGTCAATTTTAAAATGAAAACCTGAAATATTGATAACTGAGGAGTCAGGGTCACAGTTTTACCAATTTTTTTTTACAAATGTATTCCTTAGTTAAGTTAAAGCGTTAATAAAAGTCATTCTTAATGTTTTGAGGGCACAGAATCAGAAAAGAACTCGCACTGTCCCTAAACGACAAAAACAGGATCAGAAAAACCTCTCTCAGACGACTTAAGAAAAGTCTCTGTGTAACAAGTTCAAAAGGACAACGTCTCGGGTTCGATTCCCGGACTGTGTGGGGTCTGGAGTCTGCCTGTTCTCCCTGTGTCACGTTTCCTCCGCCTGAAAGAAGCTGGGTCTGAGATGTTTTTGTATTTTGCAGTCTCCAAACGTTTATGGTTTTTGTTTTTTCTGGCCCTACATCCAACTCAGGACCAAGGACCAAGAACTAAGTGTTTCCCAGGGGCCAGGACCAAAAATTCCAAAATGTGTGAAGTAAAAAAGTGAAAGTGTGTGTGTTCACCAGGACAGAAGTCTCACCCAGACCAAAACTCAGAGTTCGAACCATGACTGAGACCCAGCTGGTCCTGGTCCCAGTTTTATTTATCCTGATCATTTTATTGTCAGAAACCTTTTTTTTTACAGAACCAAAGTAATTTCTCTCCCTCCTTCACGGCTCGAGTTGTTTCATGATTTCATGTCATTAAAATGATATTTATAGGACTTAAGTACAGTACGATGAACACTGAACCTCCCCGTGACCCACTTATCGGACCTGACCCACCAGTTAAGAACCACTGGCCTAGAAGATGAAAAGGAGAATGTAACGAAGGATTTAACTTCACTGTATCAGAAACACAAGCTGCCGTCTGGGCCGTTATCTTTAGTGCAGTGTCTTTAGTTAAAGGATCTGATGCAGGAGGAATAAGAACAACAGGACCTCACTTTCTGCAAAAAACTGACAAAAATAAACACAAATGAGTCTTGAAACGTTACGACAATTAAAATAACTGATATTGTTCTTACAGAGCTGCGTAAATGTGAAGGAAGAGAGGGGACAGAGAGGTTTATGAAGAAGGAAAACGTAAAAGACTGGAGTTTAGAATTAAAAACCCAAACAACAACAGTGCTAAATCTCAGAAAAGTGCCAAAAACTCAAACAGTTAAAAGTAGCTCAGACATACAGCCCCGTGTTACTGCGGCAGAGTCGTTAGCCTGCCTCCTGCCTCTCTCTCGGTGAGGAGGAGGTTGTGGGTTGTACTCCTGACCTCCTCTCTGACATTTCCCGAGGTCTGAGGCTGGAGAGCGGACTCCTCAAACTCACTCAGGCTCGGCTCCTGAGAGGAGAGGGCTGAGGATCGACTGGGACAGACCCTATCCCGCAACTCTGCTTAAAAACGAAGCGGCAGTAGCTCGGTAGGTAGAGCTGTTCTCCCACTGACACAGAGGTTGGCTCGTGGTGAAAAACCAGGTCACAGAAAATCCACAAGAAAAAATTTAAATGAATAAAAATGGACTGGTTTAAAATAATGTGTAAAAAAAATCTATAAAACCATCTTTAAATTATTGTAAAGCATCTTTAATCATTAGCTTTGTATCATAAAAATATATATATTAATTTTGTTTTTGCCTACTCCATCTTTAATGCGAGATAATAATAAAAGATTCGCTCCGTGGTCGCTTTAAGACTCTCAAAGTAAAGAAATGAGAAGAAGAGGAGAGAAGTTCTCCGTGCGTAAAAAGGGAAAACGCTATAAATGTTGCATTAACTAAAGCTTTAACAGAGCCGAGCGAGTGAGGGGCTGTTTTACGAAATATCCTACAGTAAAGAGATTAAAAAATCATATTTTTTGCAGGCGACGCGTTCGTTTAAATTCGTAAAGCGAGAGCAAGACAGAGACTGTGGCGCAGCGGAGACCCGTTTGAGAATTTTCAAGCTGCATTTCTCGCAAAAATTGCACAAATAACATGAAAATAAAATAGAAGTGTTAACCTAATTAAAATGTATATTCTGTGTTTGAACAATTGTATAAAATAAAATGTGAAAAAAACATTTGGGGAGAGAAGGACGTGCGTAAAAAGGAGAAACGAAGCGAATAATAAATGAAAAACATGACAATAGTTACCGCAGAAAAAGAGACAGAAAACTGTGGACCCGCAAACAATTTTAAAATAAAAGCTGCAGCAGTAATTCTAACATTAGTCTGTTCATGTGTTCACAGCGCGTGCGTAAAGTGAGAGGAAGACACGAGACGGACGCAGCGTCTTAGGGGCGAAATAAAAAGGCTTTTAAAGACATTTAACATTTTGAAAAACAGAAAATAAAGTAAAGAAATAGGCTTTAATGTGATGTACAAACAACAGACGGAATATTATGCAGCTTCGTGTTGTGTAGAAAGAATCCAAATGTCAAAGGGCGTGGAATAAAAGAGAAACTCGGGCTCATAATGAATGAGAAATACTGAGGTAGATATAAAATATAAAGTAGAAGTTGTAGTAAAGGGGCCATTAAAACTGTGCGTGCGTTTTATAAAATAACTAAGCTTTTCATAAACGCGCGTAAAACACGGTCACGGGCTTTGGAGAGATCCTTTTGGAGTCAGTAAGTGGAGGGGAAAGAGTGTGTTTACAGCGAAAATGAAAGCTTTAAAAGCAGAAATAAACTGAAATTATCGGAGAAGAGTGGAGACAATTACGCATCAAAATAACGGAGTTATTAAGCTCCTTCAGAGGCGCGTAAAGCAGCTGGATGAGAGACGGCAAAAGAGGATTCTGGAGCGGAGGAAAAACTGCGTGTGGGGAGGAAAAGAGGGCAGGCTTTGGGGAAACAGATGTGAGAGGAAAAGAGCGAGCTTTCAGTTGATTAACGGAGAAGAAGGCATCTAAACAAGACGTGGAAAAGGCAAAAATCAAATGCGTAAAACAAAAACACCCTAAAAACGCGACAGAAACACAGTTTTGGATCGAAATAAAATGTGGAGAATTAATTTGATGACAATTAGTATGGAACAGGAGGCATCGTGGATGTATTTGGACAATAATCAGTAAAAAAAAAATACAAAGTACAAATGCAAAAGCGAGTGGCACTTACAGTTTAATCGTGACAAATGTCCGGAGCGTGAGCGACAGAGTGACAGGTGTTTGGAGCGTAAAAAAGAGATAACATCTATTTATTTAGAAAATGTTTATGAACAGAAGCAGAAGTAACGTAAAAGGGCGTGAAAGGAGATGAAGTGCGATCGATTACCACAGAGGAGAACACCTTAAAATATGAGTAAAAATGTAAAAACTAGATGTGCGTAAAAAGAGCAAAGGATTGAAACTAAATAATATAACCAACAAAATGTAGAAAATACAAGGCTTTTAGATAAAACGACACAAGAACAAGAGACTTAGGGGTTACTCACATAAATGAACCAAGAGAATAAAAATAAAAGATCGTCAAACACAAAGCCACGGCGGAGATAAGGTTTAGGAACTGAAATTATTTTATACAATTCTTAAGTTTACCTGAAGGCACAGACCTGGTTAAAGGAGGAGTAGAGCTCCAACAGAGGCGTAAATATTATGCATAAAAACGTGGATACAGCCTACGTTTTATGTTTTAACTAAAGGCGTTTACAGAAGGAAAAGTAATAACAGGGGACGTTTTACCACAGGTTACAGAGAAACACATGAGATACAATAAAAGAGATGCGCAAACGTTTAATAAAATGCGTAAAATTCGTCCACTCACACACTCAGGTTACGATAGAGACACTGTGGATGGTAACAGCAAGACACGTTCTACCTTATAGCCAAAGAACAAATGTGAAAGTGTTGTAAAAAAAAAAAAAAAAAAAAAAAAAAAAGCGTAAATCAGGTAAAAACACAAGCATTCACAGTCACAGGTTTATAAAGCAAAATATTTTTTATGAGCAGAATAACTCTGTAAAAAGCACAAACAAACCCAGCAGACTCATCTGGAGTTAGAGCCAAAGGACGAGGAGGAAACGAAGCGAAGTTTCCCAAAACAAACGCGTAAAAAGCGTAAAAAAAGAAAAACTCCGGGACTTACCATCCACCAGGTGCGCGCGGAGATGTCGTAGCACAGCTGCCATTTGATGGAACCTTCCGAGCCTTTTCCTGCCGCCATCCCGCCGTCCGCGAGCCTCATCCCCGAGCGAGCGGCGCCGCGTGACAAACGCACAGAGACCGCACGGAGACGCGTCAGACTCCGCTCAGGACCGCAGCCAGCGCCGCGTCAACGGCGACAAAAAAAAGAAACCACACAGAAGACACGAGCGAGCGAGAGGCGCAGATAAAAGACAAGAGAGAGGCACGAGCTGCGCAGCCCGTGGCGAGGTGAGCGGGACGCACACGCGCACAAGCTCAGGCTCACGGGGACGCGCGTTAACCCCGGGGCCGCGCACAGGAGCGGAAGGAGAAAGCGCTTTTTTTTTTATTTTATTTTTTTTATTTACGCTTCGCTGTCTGAGAGCGGTGCGCAGCGGGTTCGAGCGGAGTTTGAGGACATTTTTGTGCACATTAATGAACTTAAAGTCTCAGAAACGGACTGTGTTTGAAATAAATGTGTCACATCCCAAAAATAACGCACGAAAAGTGAAAAAAAGTGAAAAAATTACGAGCTGGAGTTAGTTTGGTTTAGGCTTGGAGCAGCTGTCCCTGTTCCTTCGAGCGTCTTCGCTTTTCCGCGTGTTCACTGTCTGTGCTTTTGTACAGAATCCACAAATCTGCTTTCTGGACTCGACTGGTATCCTCTAGAGCCGGCTCTGTGTCTGTTCATTTTGTGAAATCCACAGTAATAGTGTGAGTTATACTCGCTTTACAAGTGCTTTAAACAAGCGCCTACGTGGTCTTTTACGCGTCTTTTCCAGTGAAATTTTGAGACTATGTGTTTTTTTCTTTTAAATCCATGAACTAAAGCAGGGCCATGTAAATAAATCTGCTTAGACACCTGTAACCACTCTTCTGTCACCACGCACTCAGCCTAAACGACTCTTTTATGCCTTACACTCTTCCCCAAAGACGCACCATACAACGCTGATTTGATGACTCGAGATCCTTGAACTCTAACACGAAAATCTAACTTGGGATTTCCATAAAAAGTATCTCCAGTTAAGCCCGAGGTTGCTGGAGAAGTTTAATGATGTGCCATTTACGCTCACCACGCTCCTCAAGCTTTACACGCGTCTATTTTATGCTTTCCCCCCTCCTTACTTATATTTACTCGCTCTGTTCACAAATGCTAACTTCAGTTTAGGTGAATCCTTTACCTATAGCCACTCACTTTAATAAATAATCGGCTGGGTCCACCATACGTCGCTTTTTGAACTTTTTACGCGTCTGTAACACACGTCTCCAGTATGTTATCCATTTTATACGGATGGACAAGGAGGGTAATGGCTAAACCGAAACAAAAACGAGACTGTGCCTATAATTATAACCAAAAAAGTCCATCATAGTCGGTTTTTATCAAAGATATCTCATTAAAAGTGGTCAGTTTACGCGTTTACGCCTTTTACGCGTGTGTTCTATGCTTTTTAAACGTTCGTGCTTATCTTTTCTCTCTGTATTCACAAGCCTAGCTCGGTTTCTACGCGTAATTTCATGCTTATTATTCCTTATAACAACTAAACTGGGTCCCACTGTGAGATTCACAAAATGTAGCCACGCATTTGACCAAAAGAGTCGCTTTTATCACAGCTTATTAAAAGTTGTCTATTTACGCATTTACGCCTTTTACGCGTTGTTTCTTGGCGTCATTCCGTGATCTTTTTAATCATAATCACGATTAAAAGACTTGCCACGCGCTAAAAGTCCACTCTCAAACTGTTTTCCTCATGAAACTCGGTGCTTCTCCTCCTCCCTCCCGCGTTAACTTCTCTAAACCTCGCAGGTTCGTCCAGTTTCTTCGCTTTGTTGCGTCTGTTTCCTCTCCACTTCGCTTCCTCGAATCCACGCGGTGCCGCTCCGTCAGAAGCGGCTCGGGCTCCTCCAGAAGTCCGCTGCTGCTGTGGTGGCTTTGGTGCGGCGTTGGCTCTGAACCATCATCATCATCATCAGCAGCAGCATCATCATCATCGCCTACGTCCGCTCTGTCTCCGTGTGCGGCTCTCTTCGCCTCTTCGCTTTCCTCCAGCCCTTTCCGCCTTTTCCTAAGCTCGTTCTTTGTGGCTCTCGGGTCAAATTCGGGGCCAAAACACGCGTTGAACTTGCGCCAAACTTGAGGCAGGTAGATGCGGACGCGGCGTGACGTAACAGACCTCAAGAGCGAAGAGTTTGCGCGTCCAATAAGTTCTTTTTTTGAACTTTTAGCGTCAAATTTCAAGTGTTTATGTTGAGATTATGAGCAAATTGAAGCAGGACAGGGGCAGAGGAGCTCCAGATGCCCGCCGTGGGTCACACCGAGGCGGAGGAGAAGCGAGGAGCTGCCGGGAGAGAGAGAGAGAGGAGCTGCAGCGGCGAGGGGGAGGCTGGGCTCACACATGGAAGCGTTTACGGTGCGCCATCATTTTCTTGTTTAGTTTCCACCCGCGCGCGGAGCTAATCCACCTCCACCTTTCCCACCGCCCCAGCCCCGTCTCTCTCTGCGCCTCGGACCATCACAAAAACCCGGAAAGAAGAATCCCACTGCACCTCCGGGAGGAACCAGAGGACACTGAGGCGAGGCGGGGCACGCAGCCGGGGAACGAGCCACCTCCGCCGGCTCGGAATCCTCTTAGTGCCCGCTAAAGAACACAGTTAAAAAAAAAAAAAAAAAAAAAAAAAAAAGATCTTTATAAATAAAAATAATGTTGTCTGCATATCTTAACACTTTTAGAATAATTACCAGAACTTATTAGGATCAGGATTAATAACGTGGTTCTCCAGAGATCCAGGACACCGAGGCGGGGGAGGGCAGCGTGGCCGGGACACGAGCCCGCGCCCCCGGCTCGGATTCCGGCGAGCGCCCGCTGATGGACCTCTGATATAATCTGTCATTAAAACAAAAACATTTTTATTCTTTTCAGATTTGCTCAGAACAAAGCTCTGATCGTGTTCTGGTCTCACGGAGAAGCCGCGGACACCGAGGCGAGCGAGGAGCCACAGCCGGGGAAACAGACACCTTCCCCGGCCGTGGCTCAGGTGAGAGTCCGCTGCCCTGACCCCGGAGGAAAACAATCATTTATATATTAAAAAAAACATTATAATTAACAACAAATTTGTGCTAAATTAGAGCAGAATTAGCGGGATTATTTTCTGTTTGCCTGATCATTTTATCTCATGAAGTTTGGCTCATATTCAAACACATTTCTTCATTTATTTCATTTAAAATTTAACAATAAACAATACGCGTTTTAAGGCTTAAGAAAATTATATTATAAAGTATATTTGTTTAATAAAGTGTGGCCTTTGCTACAATTTTTATTTACCATGTTATTGATGCACAATGAAAAACAACAAACGGGAAAAACGGGAAATAAAAAGTAAAAACGTAAATGGTTCTATTTATTATTTTTTACAAATAAATGCAAAGAATATTTTATAATAATACGTTTTGTATTTCTTCAAATGCACGGGTAAATTATGATTAATATTATTACATCTGTTAGAATGAGAAAATGCTGTTATAATAATATCCATATTATTTATTAAACTGAAACAATTGTTCTTAATAATTGTAGATATTTTTTAAAGCGTTAATATCTGGGCATGTTTATATTTTTAGAAAACATCTGAACACAGGATTCATGCAGCCACGCAAATGCATTACATTTAAAATTAAACTAATAAATAAATAGCAATAAATGTTTTACAAATATTTTTCACAAATGTTTATTCATATTTAATAATTTATACAATATTTGACGTTTTTCATTTAAGGATCATTTTAGTAAATTCCGAGAGGTGAAGACAAAATCACTTTCTCTTCAAATAAATGTAAAAAAATGCAACAAACTGTGTATTATTTTAGCAGAAATGTTTATTACCAGCAGTGATGAGTTTAAGGCCGCGTGCTTCAGATTCAAGGCCTTTTTAAAAACAAAAGCACTGTTTATTAAATCACCAGTCTTTCCTTAGAACCAGGCCTAATTCCTCAGCTTTAGTGTGACATTTTTATTATTTTATTGCTTTTTCTTTTGCATATTTCTGACAGTTTTATTGATCTATAAACACTGGCGGCACATTATCCTCCTGTAGCCGCGAGCTTAACCAAAAAAGTCCACTGTAGTTGGTTTTTTTAATCAAAGATGCCTCATTAAAAACACACATTTACACTTTTACGCATTTGTTCTATCATTTTTTCCCATCCTTTAATAATAATAATAATAATAATAATTTCACTTTCTACTCATCACATCCAGGGTAATGTCGACTAAACAGAGCCAGTAAAAAGTCCACTACAGTCAGTTTTTATCACAGATTTCTCATTAAAAGTGATTTGTTTACACATTTTCACCTTTTGTTTGTTTTCTTGTGATCATTCTTTGGTTTTTTTAATCATTTTTATGACTGAGAGACTTCCCACGCTCTCAAAGTCCACTCTCAAACTGTTTTTTCTTCCTAAAACTTGGTCTTTCTTCTTCTCTGTTTTCTTCTCTGTTTTCTTCTCTGTTGTGTTTCGTTTTCTCTGCAGTTGATCTTGGATTTTCTCTCCAGGATCAAGGAAGAATCTGTCAGATCAGGATCCACTCCAGACTTCAGATCCAGACTCTCAGATCCAGACTCTCAGATCCAGACTCTCAGATCCGGACTCTCAGATCCAGACTCTCAGACCCGGACTCTCAGGTCCAGACTCTCAGACCCGGACTCTCAGATCCGGACTCTCAGATCCAGACTCTCAGACCCGGACTCTCAGATCCAGACTCTCAGATCCAGACTCTCAGATCCAGACTCTCAGATCCAGACTCTCAGATCCAGACTCTCAGACCCGGACTCTCAGATCCGGACTCTCAGATCCAGACTCTCAGACCCGGACTCTCAGATCCAGACTCTCAGATCCAGACTCTCAGACCCGGACTCTCAGACCCGGACTCTCAGATCCGGACTCTCAGACCCGGACTCTCAGATCCGGACTCTCAGATCCAGACTCTCAGACCCGGACTCTCAGATCCAGACTCTCAGACCCGGACTCTCAGATCCAGACTCTCAGACCCAGACTCTCAGATCCAGACTCTCAGACCCGGACTCTCAGATCCGGACTCTCAGATCCAGACTCTCAGACCCGGACTCTCAGATCCAGACTCTCAGATCCAGACTCTCAGACCCAGACTCTCAGATCCAGACTCTCAGACCCGGACTCTCAGATCCGGACTCTCAGATCCAGACTCTCAGACCCGGACTCTCAGATCCAGACTCTCAGATCCAGACTCTCAGACCCGGACTCTCAGATCCAGACTCTCAGATCCAGACTCTCAGATCCAGACTCTCAGACCCGGACTCTCAGACCCAGACTCTCAGACCCAGACTCTCAGACCCAGACTCTCAGATCCAGACTCTCAGACCCGGACTCTCAGATCCAGACTCTCAGACCCAGACTCTCAGACCCAGACTCTCAGATCCAGACTCTCAGACCCAGACTCTCAGATCCAGACTCTCAGACCCGGACTCTCAGATCCGGACTCTCAGATCCAGACTCTCAGACCCGGACTCTCAGATCCAGACTCTCAGATCCAGACTCTCAGACCCAGACTCTCAGATCCAGACTCTCAGACCCGGACTCTCAGATCCGGACTCTCAGATCCAGACTCTCAGACCCGGACTCTCAGATCCAGACTCTCAGATCCAGACTCTCAGACCCGGACTCTCAGATCCAGACTCTCAGATCCAGACTCTCAGATCCAGACTCTCAGACCCGGACTCTCAGACCCAGACTCTCAGACCCAGACTCTCAGACCCAGACTCTCAGATCCAGACTCTCAGACCCGGACTCTCAGACCCAGACTCTCAGATCCAGACTCTCAGACCCAGACTCTCAGATCCAGACTCTCAGATCCGGACTCTCAGATCCAGACTCTCAGATCCAGACTCTCAGACCCAGACTCTCAGATCCAGACTCTCAGATCCAGACTCTCAGACCCGGACTCTCAGATCCAGACTCTCAGACCCGGACTCTCAGATCCAGACTCTCAGACCCGGACTCTCAGATCCAGACTCTCAGATCCAGACTCTCAGACCCAGACTCTCAGACCCAGACTCTCAGAGCCAGACTCTCAGACCCGGACTCTCAGATCCAGACTCTCAGACCCAGACTCTCAGATCCAGACTCTCAGACCCGGACTCTCAGATCCAGACTCTCAGATCCAGACTCTCAGATCCAGACTCTCAGACCCAGACTCTCAGACCCAGACTCTCAGACCCAGACTCTCAGATCCAGACTCTCAGACCCAGACTCTCAGATCCAGACTCTCAGACCCGGACTCTCAGATCCGGACTCTCAGATCCAGACTCTCAGACCCGGACTCTCAGATCCAGACTCTCAGATCCAGACTCTCAGACCCAGACTCTCAGATCCAGACTCTCAGACCCGGACTCTCAGATCCGGACTCTCAGATCCAGACTCTCAGACCCGGACTCTCAGATCCAGACTCTCAGATCCAGACTCTCAGACCCGGACTCTCAGATCCAGACTCTCAGATCCAGACTCTCAGATCCAGACTCTCAGACCCGGACTCTCAGACCCAGACTCTCAGACCCAGACTCTCAGACCCAGACTCTCAGATCCAGACTCTCAGACCCGGACTCTCAGACCCAGACTCTCAGATCCAGACTCTCAGACCCAGACTCTCAGATCCAGACTCTCAGATCCGGACTCTCAGATCCAGACTCTCAGATCCAGACTCTCAGACCCAGACTCTCAGATCCAGACTCTCAGATCCAGACTCTCAGACCCGGACTCTCAGATCCAGACTCTCAGACCCGGACTCTCAGATCCAGACTCTCAGATCCAGACTCTCAGACCCGGACTCTCAGATCCAGACTCTCAGACCCAGAATCTCAGACCCAGACTCTCAGACCCGGACTCTCAGATCCAGACTCTCAGACCCAGACTCTCAGACCCAGACTCTCAGATCCAGACTCTCAGATCCAGACTCTCAGATCCAGACTCTCAGATCCAGACTCTCAGACCCAGACTCTCAGACCCGGACTCTGTTCAGAGCAGAGCAGGTTTTTCTTTGGTCAGGTCTGGACTCAGTCTCAGCTCCAACCAAAACCCTGAACACACCGCATCCTGCGCTGGCTTCCTGTTTGTTTTAGAACTGATTTTGAGATTTGTTTGTTTGTTTGTTTGTTTGTTTGTTTGTTTGCTGTGAGTGGAGCAGCCCTGCTGTACCTCACACAGATCTGAGAACTGTTTTAGTCTTTTATTCTCCTGCTTTTACTCACAGCTGTGTCCTCTGTGTCTTTTATTGTTTTGTTTTTATTTATTTATTGCTTTTTAGTGTATTGCTCTTATTTGATTTCAGTGTTTTTGATTGTTTTAATAGGAACTGGTAAAGTTATTTATTGTTTATAATCTTGTGCAGAACTTTGGAAACTGTCTGTGTTTGTAAAAGGTCAGGAAATAAAGTTGGCCTGGAGAGAGAACTGTTACTGTTTATAAACTCTACAGGGTTAGCGCTGTCGGCAGAGGGGTTAGCATTGTCGGCAGAGGGGTTAGCGCTGTCGGCGGAGGGGTTAGCGCTGTTGGCAGAGTGGTTAGCGCTGTCGGCAGAGAGGTTAGCGCTGTCGGCAGAGAGGTTAGCGCTGTCGGCGGAGCGGTTAGCGCTGTCGGCAGAGGGGTTAGCGCTGTCGGCAGAGGGGTTAGCGCTGTTGGCAGAGTGGTTAGCGCTGTCGGCAGAGAGGTTAGCGCTGTCGGCAGAGAGGTTAGCGCTGTCGGCGGAGCGGTTAGCGCTGTCGGCAGAGGGGTTAGCGCTGTCGGCAGAGGGGTTAGCGCTGTCGGCAGAGAGGTTAGCGCTGTCGGCGGAGCGGTTAGCGCTGTCGGCAGAGGGGTTAGCGCTGTCGGCAGAGCGGTTAGCGCTGTCGGCGGAGGGGTTAGCGCTGTCGGCGGAGCGGTTAGCGCTGTCGGCGGAGCGGTTAGCGCTGTCGGCGGAGCGGTTAGCGCTGTCGGCGGAGCGGTTAGCGCTGTCGGCGGAGCGGTTAGCGCTGTCGGCGGAGCGGTTAGCGCTGTCGGCAGAGGGCTTAGCGCTGTCGGCAGAGCGGTTAGCGCTGTCGGCAGAGGGGTTAGCGCTGTCGGCGGAGGGGTTAGCGCTGTCGGCGGAGCGGTTAGCGCTGTCGGCGGAGCGGTTAGCGCTGTCGGCAGAGCGGTTAGCGCTGTTAGCGCTGCCGGCAGAGCCGTTAGCGCTGTCGCCTCACAGCAACAAGGTCCTGGTCCTGTTGATGCTGTGTGGAGTCCTCATGTTCTCCCTGAGTCTGGGTCCATCAGCTTCAGACCTGACCGGGATCCTGGCCCAGACCTGGCCCACTAACCCATAAGGTTGGAGGTTCAATCCCTGCTGCCGGCATACTGTCACTGTGTCCTTGGGCACGACACTTGTCCCGCCTCTGTGTGAGTGTCACGACTGGAAAAGAACTTCAGAGCTGGTAGAGAGTGAAACTATAATGAAAAGAAAACCCAAAATCCCAAAACTTCCAACAAAAATCCAACAGAAGAAAAACTTGACAGGGTGCACAGAGACGGGGCGGTTTTTGCCAGGATCCGTCCTCGGGAGTCGGCTCGTCCGAAGCAAAGCCGAATCCTGCTAACGCTGCGTCTGACCGTGGAACATGCTCACATATCGCACAGCCTTAAAAGAACATGTGTTGTGACTAAATAAAAATGTTTAAAAAGTCCAGTTTTAGTGGTAATTTAATTAATTTAGTCACAGTTTAGCCTTGTTTTATTCCTGGTTTAGTCTGTGTTAAGTTTGGATTTTGTGGCTGTTCTGACTTGTAAATACAGGAACTTACATTTTTGTCAAATGTAGAGAATTTAACTTACTATGTTCCAAAAGTAGGCTCTATTTTCAAATATCGCAGTAATATCGTTATCACAATTTTCAACATAGTTATCGAATATCACATGTTTTCTCCATATCCTGCAGCTCTACCCAGGAGTCATCAAATGCTGCGAGTTAAAATAAAATAAAATACTGGGCCTAAAATGAAAGTCTCTACTTTATGGTCTGATTAAAAAAATAGATTTTACAAGAATATTTTAAAAAGATGTCATATTACACAAACCCTCTCCTATCAGCAGGTCTATGTTGTCCTATAACCAAATGTACATCAACATAATGATATAATTATAGCAAAATAAGTTAAAATGAAATCATCAGAAACAGCAAAAACGTTAGACAATTTTAAAAATAATGTTTCTCTGTCCTGTTGTTTCCTGCAGAGGGGCACAGGAATATATTTGGTATTTTTTTATTGTAGGGAGTTTAAAATCATATTTAAGTTTGTCTTTGTTGTTAAAGTTTGCAGAGCACAGGTGGGACATCAGGGCGGGGCCATCGCAGGAGGAAGTAACACAAAGTTACTTCAAAATAAAACTCTTCACAAACACAGAGCCCTGACCTCAGAGACACGTTCTACTAAACCTTATGGATTATTATGGGATGTCACTTAGGTTCATACAGTGAAGCCCGAAATGATTCATACCCCTGGCAAATTCTGACTTAAAGTTACTTTCATTCAACCAACATGACACTTTTTGTTCAAATGTAAAAAAATAAGCAGAGAAATATTTTTTCCACAGTGATACCTCTTGTACATCGTTTTATTATCTTTTGTGAGAAGTCTGTGTCATTTCCAGTCAGTTGTGGTCCACCATATTTAACACATATGAACTACTACACAGAGTAACTTGTATTATTTAGCCTTTAGCTTATATGCTAATCATAGACGCTAATTACTACATTAAATAAAATGGCTAAACTTAAAGATCCCCTATTCTGCTAAATTGACTTTTTTTTTTATTTTAACCATGTAATAATGTGGTTTGCATCTCAAAAACAGACACATGTACAGTGAAGCCCGAAATGATTCATACCCCTGGCAAATTCTGACTTAAAGTTACTTTCATTCAACCAACATGACACTTTTTGCTCAAATGTAAAAAAATAAGCAGAGAAATATTTTTTCCCACAGTGATACCTCTTGTACATCGTTTTATTATCTTTTGTGAGAAGTCTATGTCATTTCCAGTCAAAAAAACTTGCAGGTTGAATGAACTTTAAGTCAGAATTTGCCAGGGGTAGGAATAATGTCAGGCTTCACTGTTTGTGTGCAAAGGCGTCTGAGTTAATACTTTTGTATCTTTGTGACAGGGTTCATTATCCCACCACTTTTACAACGACAAACCCAGCAGCAGCAGCTCAGGTTTATGTTAGAGTCAGAGGAGGAAAATATCAACCATCACTCTGTGTATTTATCTGTTTATTTATTTGTTAGCTTTGTGTTGCTGTGTTTGTGTTTATGTTTGGTTGGAGGATGCACAATACAAACCAAACTCAAGATCTGTTTTGCAAGGGCGACCTGGCAGTGCATTCATTATAAATTATAACAAGTTTAACAATAATAAATACACAGTTACAAAAGTCAATAACAATAAAACTATAAGAAAAGGTTACATATTACAGGCAGTCTGGGATTTAAAAGAGCAATAGCTAAGAGCAGAGTAATTTACAAACACAAGCACTGTTTAAAGGACTCTTGCTGTTTGTTTTTTAAGACGGCACAAAAAGAAGTAAAGGGAATCAGATTTGACAGTTTCAGCTCAGTTTGTAGGTGTTCCAGGCTGAAGAGGCAGCGTAACTACAAACTCTTTCCCCCAAATCAGTCCTAACTCGGGGAACAAACAAATGATAAATGTTACATGAACAAAGAGCATAAAGAGGAGCAAGAAGAGCTTTATAAACCTGAGTCATCCAATGAGTTTACCTTCTCAGCTCTGGAGTACAGCATTTACAGACTGAAGGCGTTTTGTCGAGGCGTTCATAAACAGAACATCACCTTAGTCCAACAAAAGTAAAAAGGCCGCAGATACCAGAAGCTTACGAGCTCTGAGGGAGAAGCAGGATTTATTTCTGTAACAGAATCCAAGCTTTACCCTCAAAATGTGTGATGTGTGCCTGGAAAGACAAGTCCTGATCTAACAAAAAGGTATTTATAACTTATACCTGACTCTGTGGGAGAGAAGAGAGACAAGAGAATACCATGACTTTAGTTTTATCAGCATTTAACACCAATTTCAGTGACTGCAAGCGAGACTGAACAATAAAAAGGCAGACCGTAACAGCTCTGGAGCCTGATTCGTTGAAGAAGAGCAACAGTAAAGTACAGTATTATCTGCATACAAGTGGTACATGATCGACACACAGATTATTCATATAAATAGAAAACAAAATGGGGCCTAAGGTTGAGCCCTGAGGCACTCCTTTGGACTCACTGTGTTATCTGTGAATCTGCAAACACAGAGACGCTGTGTGATCATCTGTGTCCTGTGCCTCAGACAGATCAATTTTTATCAATATTTTTTAAAACCTTTAGAGCCGCAGTAACAGTGCTGTGTTTCTTTCTAAAGCCTGATTGTAAATGTGTTAAAATACAAACTGAGTCTAAAAACACCTTAAATTGGTCACTGACTAACTTTTCAAGGATTTTGGCCAGGACATAAAGTTTAGAGATAGGCCTACATTTGTTTACTTCAGTGGGTTCGCCTCCTTTTAGCAAGAGAAGCAGCTTAGGCTTCAATTAAAAATATAATTTAGTTTCTCAGCTCTATTGTCAGCAGCCAGCTTCAGAGAGAAAGGCTTCAGTTTATCTGGGCCAGCTGCTGTTTGGTGTCCAACTACAACAACAAAAACAACAACAACAACAACAACTCAGAAACACAATCTGAACTCTTCCAGTCAAGACAGGGTTTAAGGAATAAAATAGCAGCAGAAATAAAATGTTCATTAAAAAAAGTAGTAGTAGTAGTAGTAAATAAAGTCCCAACAGCGACTAAACCAGAATTTAAACCAGGATTTATTCAAAGCCAGGTTTAATCCAGGGCTAAACCAGGATTCATGGTGATTTTTTTGTGTTTTTGTTTTCTTCCAGAAGGCACTGCTGTTGTCAAAAACCCACTGAGACCAGGTCCAGACCTGGGCCTCGTCCAGACCAAGACCAGACTCATGCGGTTCCTAACTCCTGGTTTAGCCCTGGTTTAGTCCTGGTTTAGTCCTGGTTTAGTCCTGGTTTAGTCTTGGTTTAGCCCTGGTTTAGTCCTGGTTTAGTCCTGGTTTAGTCCTGGTTTAGTCTTGGTTTAGTCTTGGTTTAATCCTGGTTTAATCCTGGTTTAGTCCTGGTTTAGACCTGGTTTAGACCTGGTTTAGTCCTGGTTTAGTCTTGGTTTAATCCTGGTTTAGTCTTGGTTTAGTCTTGGTTTAATCCTGGTTTAATCCTGGTTTAGTCCTGGATTTAGTCCTGGTTTAGACCTGGTTTAGACCTGGTTTAGTCCTGGTTTAGTCTTGGTTTAATCCTGGTTTAGTCCTGGTTTAGTCCTGGTTTAGACCTGGTTTAGTCCTGGTTTAGACCTGGTTTAGTCCTGGTTTAGTCTTAGTTTAGTCTTGGTTTAATCCTGGTTTAATCCTGGTTTAGTCCTGGTTTAGACCTGATTTAGACCTGGTTTAGTCCTGGTTTAGTCTTGGTTTAATCCTGGTTTAGTCTTGGTTTAGCCCTGGTTTAGTCCTGGTTTAGTCCTGGTTTAGCCCTGGTTTAGTCTTGGTTTAGTCTTGGTTTAATCCTGGTTTAGTCCTGGTTTAGCCCTGGTTTAGTCCTGGTTTAGTCTTGGTTTAGCCCTGGTTTAGTCTTGGTTTAGTCTTGGTTTAATCCTGGTTTAATCCTGGTTTAGTTTTGGTTTAGCCCTGGTTTAGTCTTGGTTTAGTCTTGGTTTGATCCTGGTTTAATCCTGGTTTAATCCTGGTTTAGTCTTTGTTTAGTCTTGGTTTAGTCTTGGTTTAGTTTTGGTTTAATCCTGGTTTAGCCCTGGTTTAGTCCTGGTTTAGTCTTGGTTTAATCCTGGTTTAATCCTGGTTTAGTCCTGGTTTAGTCCTGGTTTAGACCTGGTTTAGTCCTGGTTTAGTCCTGGTTTAGTCCTGGTTTAGACCTGGTTTAGTCCTGGTTTACCCCTGGTTTAGTCCTGGTTTAGACCTGGTTTAGTCCTGGTTTAGTCTTGGTTTAGTCTTGGTTTAATCCTGGTTTAGTCCTGGTTTAGCCCTGGTTTAGTCCTGGTTTAGTCTTGGTTTAGCCCTGGTTTAGTCTTGGTTTAGTCCTGGTTTAGACCTGGTTTAATCCTGGTTTAGTCTTGGTTTAGTCCAGACCAAGACCAGACTCATGCGGTTCCCAACTGGCGGGTCAGGGGCCCTAAAATGTCCCACTGGGAGGCTGAATATGAAAGCACTCAGGACTGGACCAGTTTCAAACCCAGAGACCTCAGAGCCCAGGTAAGGACCAAAACCAAGTCCAGAGCAAGAGCCTCCCTGCAGTGGGAGGGGCTTGTTTCGGGAGTACAGGTGAGGGGGCGGGGCTTGTGTGAAGGTAAAGGTGGGCGTCGTCTCGTCTCGGACCAATCCCAGAGCAGAGACCTGGATCTGAGCCGGTTCTCGGGGACAGAGGGTCTTTGTGTGAGAGGAATGTGAGTCCAGACCTGAGAGAGACCAGGGTCAGGACCAGACCACGGTCTACAGGGAAGGACTGGGTCAGGACCAGGACCAGGACCAGGACCAGGACTCAGAAACTAAACCCAGACCAGGACCAGACATAACAAGCAGTGCAGGGGTAAACCAGGACTAAACCAGGTCTAAACCAGGTCTAAACCAGGACTAAACCAGGGGTAAACCAGGACTAAACCAGGACTAAACCAGATCTAAACCAGGACTAAACCAGGTCTAAAACAGGTCTAAACCAGGACTAAACCAGGGGTAAACCAGGACTAAACCAGGTCTAAACCAGGACTAAACCAGGACCAAACCAGGACTAAACCAGGACTAAACCAGGACTCAATTTAGGACCAAACCAGATCTAAACCAGGACTAAACCAGGTCTAAAACAGGTCTAAACCAGGACTAAACCAGGGGTAAACCAGGACTAAACCAGGTCTAAACCAGGACTAAACCAGGACCAAACCAGGACTAAACCAGGACTAAACCAGGACTCAATTTAGGACCAAACCAGGACTAAACCAGGACTAAACCAGGACCAAACCAGGACTAAACCAGGACTAAACCAGGACTAAACCAGGTCTAAACCAGGACTAAACCAGGTCTAAACCCGGTCTAAACCAGGACTAAACCAGGACTAAACCAGGACTAAACCAGGACTCAATTTAAGACCAAACCAGGACTAAACCAGGACTAAACCAGGACTAAACCAGGACTAAACCGGGACCAAACCAGGTCTAAACCAGGACTAAACCAGGTCTAATCCAGGACTAAACCAAGACTGAACCAAGACCAAACCAGGACTAAACCAGGACTAAACCAGGACTAAACCAGGACTAAACCAGGTCTAAACCAGGACTAAACCAGGGCTAAACCAGGACTAAACCAGGACTAAACCAGGTCTAAACCAGGACTAAACCAGTACTAAACCAGGTCTAAACCAGGACTAAACCAGGACTAAACCAGGTCTAAACCAGGTCTAAACCAGGACTAAACCAGTACTAAACCAAGTCTAAACCAGGACTAAACCAGGACTAAACCAGGACTAAACCAGGACTAAAGCAGGACTAAACCAGATCTAAACCAGGACTAAACCAGGTCTAAACCAGGTCTAAACCAGGACTAAACCAGTACTAAACCAGGTCTAAACCAGGTCTAAACCAGGACTAAACCAGTACTAAACCAGGACTAAACCAGGACTAAACCAGGACTAAACCAGGTCTAAACCAGGACTAAACCAGGACTAAACCAGGACTAAATTTAAGACTAAATTTAGGACTAAACCAGGACTAAACCAGTACTAAATTTAAGACTAAATTTAGGACTAAACCAGGGGTAAACCAGGACTAAACCAGGACTAAATTTAAGACTAAATTTAGGACTAAACCAGGACTAAATTTAAGACTAAATCTAGGTCTAAACCAGGACTAAACCAGGACTAAACCAGGACTAAATTTAAGACTAAATTTAGGACTAAACCAGGACTAAACCAGAACTAAACCAGGACTAAACCAGAGCTAAACCAGTACTAAACCAGGTCTAAACCAGGACTAAACCAGGACTAAACCAGGTCTAAACCAGGTCTAAACCAGGTCTAAACCAGGACTAAACCAGTACTAAACCAAGTCTAAACCAGGACTAAACCAGGACTAAACCAGGACTAAACCAGGACTAAACCAGGACTAAACCAGGACTAAATTTAAGACTAAATTTAGGACTAAACCAGGACTAAACCAGAACTAAACCAGGACTAAATTTAAGACTAAATTTAGGACTAAACCAGGACTAAATTTAAGACTAAATTTAGGACTAAACCAGAACTAAACCAGGACTAAACCAGGACTAAATTTAAGACTAAATTTAGGACTAAACCAGGACTAAACCAGGACTAAATTTAAGACTAAATTTAGGACTAAACCAGGACTAAATTTAAGACTAAATTTAAGACCAAACCAGGACTAAACCAGGACTAAATTTAAGACCAAACCAGGACTAAACCAGGACTAAATTTAAGACCAAACCAGGACTAAACCAGGACAAAATTTAAGACTAAACCAGGACTAAACTAGGACTAAATTTAAGACTAAATTTAGGATTAAACCAGGTCTAAACCAGGACTAAACCAGGACTAAATTTAAGACTAAACCAGGACTAAACCAGGATTAAACCAGGACTAAATTTAAGACCAAACCAGGACTAAACCAGGACCTAAACCAGGACTAAATTTAAGACCAAACCAGGACTAAACCAGGACTAAATTTAAGACTAAATTTAGGACTAAACCAGGACTAAACCAGGACTAAATTTAAGACTAAATTTAGGACTAAACCAGGACTAAATTTAAGACTAAATTTAAGACCAAACCAGGACTAAACCAGGACTAAATTTAGGACTCGAGGCTCAGGAACATCTCTCAGTAAAGTTCCTAGGGACCGGAGGATCAGCTCTGGGTTTTGTGTTTACACTGAGTTCACGCCACATCAACATTTGCACAGCACCAAAGACCGGACTCAAACGGACCATGGACCAGGACCGAGACCAGAACCAAGACCGAGACCAGGATCATGGACCGAGACCTAAACAGAGACCAGCCCTGATCACTGTCAGCTGTTCTCTGTTCTCTGCTGCTGTTGTGGAGCAAGTGTCAATAAAGGTTTTTAAAATAATCTGTAGTTCTTTGTTTTGTTCATTTGTAGTCCATCAGTTTTAATGACACAGATTAAATACAGAGGTTCTCAATCTGTGGTACCGTCCCACTGATGGTACACAGGAGACTTTACAGGTTCTGATTTAGTTTCATCTGCAGTCAGTTTACTGCTTTAGACCTGGTTTAGACCTGGTTTAGTCCTGGTTTAGTCCTGGTTTAGACCTGGTTTAGTCCTGGTTTAGACCTGGTTTAGACCTGGTTTAGTCTTGGTTTAGACCTGGTTTAATCTTGGTTTCGTCCTGGTTTAGACGTGGTTTAGTCTTGGTTTAGACCTGGTTTAGTCTTGGTTTAGACCTGGTTTAGTCTTGGTTTAGACCTGGTTTAATCCTGGTTTAGTCCTGGTTTAGACCTGGTTTAGTCTTGGTTTAGTCTTGGTTTAGACCTGGTTTAGTCTTGGTTTAGACCTGGTTTAGACCTGGTTTAATCCTGGTTTAGTCCTGGTTTAGACCTGGTTTAGTCTTGGTTTAGACCTGGTTTAGTCTTGGTTTAGTCCTGGTTTAGACCTGGTTTAGTCCTGGTTTAGACCTGGTTTAGACCTGGTTTAGACCTGGTTTAGACCTGGTTTAGTCTTGGTTTAGACCTGGTTTAGACCTGGTTTCGTCTTGGTTTAGACCTGGTTTAGTCTTGGTTTAGACCTGGTTTAGACCTGGTTTAGACCTGGTTTAGTCTTGGTTTAGACCTGGTTTAGACCTGGTTTAGTCTTGGTTTAGTCCTGGTTTAGACCTGGTTTAGACCTGGTTTAGTCTTGGTTTAGACCTGGTTTAGACCTGGTTAAGTCCTGGTTTAGACCTGGTTTAGACCTGGTTAAGTCCTGGTTTAGACCTGGTTTAGTCCTGGTTTAGACCTGGTTTAGACCTGGTTTAGTCTTGGTTTAGACCTGGTTTAGACTTGGTTAAGTCCTGGTTTAGACCTGGTTTAGTCCTGGTTTAGACCTGGTTTAGTCCTGGTTTAGACCTGGTTTAGTCTTGGTTTAGACCTGGTTCAGTCCTGGTTTAGTCTTGGTTTAGACCTGGTTTAGACCTGGTTTAGTCCTGGTTTAGACCTGGTTTAGACCTGGTTTAGTCTTGGTTTAGACCTGGTTTCGTCTTGGTTTAGACCTGGTTTAGACTTGGTTAAGTCCTGGTTTAGACCTGGTTTAGTCCTGGTTTAGACCTGGTTTAGACCTGGTTTAGACCTGGTTTAGTCTTGGTTTAGACCTGGTTTAGACCTGGTTTAGTCCTGGTTTAGACCTGGTTTAGTCGTGGTTTAGACCTGGTTTAGACCTGGTTTAGACCTGATTTAGTCTTGGTTTAGACCTGGTTTAGACCTGGTTTAGTCCTGGTTTAGACCTGGTTTAGACCTGGTTTAGTCTTGGTTTAGACCTGGTTTAGACCTGGTTTAGTCTTGGTTTAGACCTGGTTTAGACCTAGTTTAGATCTGGTTTAGACCTGGTTTAGTCTTGGTTTAGACCTCGTTTAGTCCTGGTTTAGACCTGGTTTCGTCCTGGTTTAGTCTTGGTTTAGACCTGGTTCAGTCCTGGTTTAGTCTTGGTTTAAACCTGGTTTAGACCTGGTTTAGACCTGGTTTCGTCCTGGTTTAGACCTGGTTTAGACCTGATTTAGACCTGGTTCAGTCCTGGTTTAGTCTTGGTTTAGTTCTGGTTTAGTTCTGGTTTAGTTCTGGTTTAGACCTGGTTTAGACCTGGTTTAGACCTGGTTCAGTCCTGGTTTAGTCTTGGTTTAAACCTGGTTTAGACCTGGTTTCGTCCTGGTTTAGTCTTGGTTTAGACCTGGTTCAGTCCTGGTTTAGTCTTGGTTTAAACCTGGTTTAGACCTGGTTTAGACCTGATTTAGTCTTGGTTTAGACCTGGTTCAGTCCTGGTTTAGTCTTGGTTTAAACCTGGTTTAGACCTGGTTTAGACCTGGTTCAGTCCTGGTTTAGTCTTGGTTTAGTCCTGGTTTAGACCTGGTTTTGTCCTGGTTTAGTCTTGGTTTAGACCTGGTTCAGTCCTGGTTTAGTCTTGGTTTAAACCTGGTTTAGACCTGGTTTAGACCTGATTTAGACCTGGTTCAGTCCTGGTTTAGTCTTGGTTTAGTTCTGGTTTAGTTCTGGTTTAGTTCTGGTTTAGACCTGGTTTAGACCTGGTTTAGACCTGGTTTAGTCCTGGTTTAGTCCTGGTTTAGACCCAGTTCTTCCAGGTCTGGTCCCTCTGAGGGTTTGGTGAGAACGTGTTGGCAGCAGTGAGCACCATCTGGCTCGGAGTGGCAGCCAGGAGCATCTCTCTGTCAGCTCAGGGCCTGTCTCCTGCTGCTGCGACACAACAACAACAACAACAGAGTCCACAGAACCCGCTCCGGTCCAGAACCAAAATCATAAAAATACTCAGTGTTTCCTCCGACAGGAAACTAAAGACTGCACACGGGTTTACCATGAACCTGGAGCTGCTCTTGTTTCTGGAAAGTTGTGGCTTTCTGTGGGAAATAAGTAACCAAACCCTGAACCCCTTTATTTACCCGATGAGCTGTACAAAGGGGCTTTAGTTGTACTCTCACTATTTATAGTTATATGTTTGACTGTTTTGTAAAAAAAAAAAAAAAACGGTCTAAATTGACATTTTGTGGTGAACACCGTCAGAGTGCTGCCCTCCTGAGGTCCAACAGTGGTACTTCAGCAAACCCCTGCAGCGTTAGCTTCCTGAGGTTTTAATCATTAGCTGTGTCCCAATGCAGCAGCTGCAGCCTTCGAAGGTCGCGGTCCACGGAGGCGACTCCTTCTTGTGGCCTTCGTGGACCGCAAAGGCCGAGCCGAAATGGGACGGTCCGGTCCACGGAGCGCACGTCAACAGCTGCTCCTCCTCTCACGTTTGCGCCACTGTCGCCTAGCAACCAGGACCGCAGCTGCTCGCTAATTCACTTTATTCATTGGTCACATGAGCAGAAATGGAGCCAGAAATTATACTTATTTTATTTTTTATTTTGTTTAATTTGTTTGTTTAATTTGAGCAGCTCTCTCCGCCTCGGCCATCTTCGAACGTCAGACAAGCAGCGCGCAGTGAATCATGGGATACGTTGGGCTGCGAAGAATGCAGCCTTCGTTCAGCGGGAAAGGAAGGCCGCATTCGTGGGCTGCATTTGAATAAATGGTCACATTTATATAGCGCTTTTCCACCTTCATGGGTACTCAAAGCGCTTTACATCAAGGAACCGTTCACCCATTCATACACCAGTGTGCGCACCGGAGGCAAGGTGGGTTAAGTGTCTTGCCCAAGGACAAAACGACAGTATGCAACAGTGGGAGTGGGGTTTGAACTGCCAACCTTCTGGTTATTGGACAAGCGGCTCTACCAACTGAGCTACTGCCGCCCCTGTCGCGCCCCTGCCGCCCCTGTCGCGCCCCTGTCGCGCCCCTGCCGCCCCTGTCGCGCCGACTGTGACGTAATCAGCCTCAGATGAAGCCGACGAAGGCTGCAGTCGTTGGGACACAGCTACAGTCTCACAACACAAATATACATTTACACAAATGTGGCCACTTCTTTCCCAGTGAGATGGGTTTTTGTGCATATTTTTATTCTGTGATGGCGCCCCCTGCTGTGGAGGATGTCTATGTCCCGCAGGTGTCCCCCTCTGTCTCTGCCTGGTCACGTTTTCAGTCTTTTTGTCTCCTCTCTGGCGAAGGAAAAGCCTTGAGAGTTTGAGTCAGGGCGAGCAGCAGCTGTGGCTCAGAGAGAGTCGTACACATGGGGCCCTTCAGGAGCCACAGTTACGTCCTCGTGTCGTCCTCGGTCTCCGCCGTCACTCCTCTGTCGGGACGTGTCTCCTGTCTCCTCTTCGTCCTCACAGAAGCTGGCTCCCGTCCACTCCTCCTAATTCTGATGCAGTGTGACGCGCCGTCCGTCCCTCCGTCTCTTTCTGCCAGCGCTCGTCTCTGTCCCCGCTCCCGGCGTCTCCATGCGGGGACGCGCGCCTGGCTTTGGCAGTCGCGGCTCTGACTCGGGGCCCCGTTCTGTGTCAGCGTCCCGGCGTCGTCTGCGGAGGCTGAAGTTTGGCGTGCGGCGCGTCAGATCTGATGAGTGTTTGGTGATGATTCGTTAGGACGGTGATGAAAAGGTCGGAGGCGAGGACGAGGACGGAGGGACACGACCAGAGACGTCTCGTTAATCCACTCTGACATCAGACAACTTCACATCAACTTTGAGCCACCAGAAAGTTCACTGAAAACTAAAAAACTATGAGAAATACAGAGCACAGCAGGACGTCTCAGTGAGGAGGAGGTTGTGGGTTAGACTCCTGATTTTTCTGAGTGAAGTGTTTCTGTGGGTTCTCTCCTCTTCATGCACAGAACTGGAGACTCTAAACGGGATGGCAGTAGAGACGCTTGCCCACTGACCTGCAGGTTGGCGGTTCAAGCCCCACTCCCAGCATTGCATACTGTTGTTGTGTCCTTGGGCAAGACACTTCACCCATCTTGCCGGCCGTAGGCGCACGATGGCAGCCACGCGTCCACCACCGAGTGTGACTGAGGGCATTAATAATGCAACAAACTGTAAAGTGAGAAAAGCACTGTATGAGACAAATGCATTATTATTATTATTATTATTATTATTATTATTATTACTATTATTATTATTATTATTATTATTATTACTATTATTATTATTATTATTATTACTATTATTACTATTATTATTATTATTATTATTATTACTACTATTATTATTATTATTATTACTATTATTATTATTATTATTATTATTACTATTATTATTATTATTATTATTATTACTATTATTATTATTATTACTATTATTATTATTATTATTACTATTATTAATATTATTATTATTATTATTATTATTAAATGTCCCACAGTGAACATCTGTCAGAGTCTGTGAGTCTGGATATGAGAATGAACTGCTCTTTCTTTGTTGTTTTTTGGTTTAATCCCACATGAATCAGTGAAACCCAAAATTATTCCTACCCCTGGCAAATTCTGACTTAAAGTTACTTTCATTCCACCTACATGCCACTTTCTGTTCAAATCTAAAGAAAAAAAAAAAAAAAGAAGAGAAATATGAGAGAAATAATTTTTTTAACAATGATACCTCTTGTACATTGAGAAGCCTGTGTCATTTCTGGTCAAAAAAACAAAACAAAACTTGTTGGTTGAATGAAAGTAACTTTAAGTCAGAATTTGCCAGGGGTAGGAATAATTTCGGGCTTCACTGAATCTGAAACGCACTGTGGAAATGTTAAACGTTCAGCTACAGATCAGGACAGAACGAAGACAGAAGAATTAAAATAATGACACACGAGAGAATCATCTTCAGAGATAAAGCTGTTGTAGACGAGGATACAGTCACAAACAAATACACTGAACAAAAATATAAACGCAACACTTTTGCTTTTGCTCCCATTTTTCATGAGATGAACTCAAAGATCTGAAACTTTTTCTACAAACACAAAATAACCATATCTCTCAAATATTGTTCACAAATCTGTCAAATCTGTGATAGTGAGCACTTCTCCTTTGCCGAGATAATCCATCCCTCCTCACAGGTGTGCCATATCCAGATGCTGATGAGACAGCATGATTATTGCACAGGTGTGCCTCAGACTGGCCACAATAAAAGGCCACTCTGAAACATACAGTTTTGTTTTACTGGGGGGGTTTACTGGGAGGTCTGGGGACTCCAGTCAGTATCTGCTGTGACCACCATTGGCCTCATGCAGTGCAACACATCTCCTTCACACAGAGTTGATCAGGTGTCGATTGTGGCCTGTGGAACGTTGGTCCACTCCTCTTCAATGGCTGTGTGAAGTTGCTGAATATTGGTAGGACCTGGAACACGCTGTCGTATACGCCGATCCAGAGCATCCCAAACATGCTCAATGGGTGACTTGTCTGGTGAGTATGCTGGCCATGCAAGAACTGGGATGTTTTCAGCTTCCAAGAATTGTGTACAGATCCTTGCAACATGGGGTCGTGCATTATCATGCTGCAACATGAGGTGATGTTGTTGGATGTAAAATGCATCTGTGTTCTTCGTCCATAACATACGCCTGCCCATACCATAACCCCGCCGCCACCATGGGCCACTCGATCCACAACAGTGACATCAGAAAACCGCTCACCCACACGACGCCACACACGCTGTCTGCCATCTGCCCTGAAAAGTGTAAACCGGGATTCATCCGTGAAGAGATCACCTCTCCAACGCCAGGCGCCATCGCATGTGAGCATTTGCCCACTCAAGTCGGTTACGACGACGACCTGGAGTCAGGTCGAGACCCCGATAAGGACAACGAGCTGCAGATGAGCTTCCTGAGACGGTTTCTGACAGTTTGTGCAGAAATTCTTTGGTTATGCAAACCGATTGTTTCAGCAGCTGTCCGAGTGGCTGGTCTCAGACGATCTTGGAGGTGAACATGCTGGATGTGGAGGTCCTGGGCTGGTGTGGTTACACGTCGTCTGCGGTTGTGAGGCTGGTTGGATGTACTGCCAAATTCTCTGAAACGCCTTTGGAGACGGCTTATGGTAGAGAAATGAACATTCAATTCACGAGCAACAGCTCTGGTGGACATTCCTGCCGTCAGCAGCCAAGTGCACGCTCCCTCAAAACTTGCGACATCTGTGACATTGTGCTGTGTGATTAAACTGCACATTTCAGAGTGGCCTTTTATTGTGGCCAGTCTGAGGCACACCTGTGCAATAATCATGCTGTCTCATCAGCATCTGGATATGGCAGACCTGTGAGGAGGGATGGATTATCTCGGCAAAGGTGAAGTGCTCACTATCACAGATTTGACAGATTTGTGAACAATATTTGAGAGATATGGTTATTTTGTGTATGTAGAAAAAGTTTCAGATCTTTGAGTTCATCTCATGAAAAATGGGAGCAAAAGCAAAAGTGTTGCGTTTATATTTTTGTTCAGTGTAAGATACTCTAAGATACTCGAGTAGCAGTAACTCTTTACTACACACCTCAGGGACAGGTTTACTGACGTCTCTCTCTGCTCAAACGCAGTCCAGACCTGTCTCTGTTCTCACAGTCCAGTCCAGTCCAGTCCAGTCCAGTCCAGTCCAGTCTTTCTGGTGGAGGTGTCTCCTCCGCTGAGATCATGCACTGACTCACAAACCTGACAAAGCCACGTCATTACACAGCGATACACAGCAATGTCCTGGTATTTATTCACACTTAAGCCTTTCTGAAAAATGCTCTGCTGCCCTGCTCTGGCAAAATGCAGGAAAATTGTTGGATAACTCTCCTGTGTGAAAAGAAAACTGGCATAGAACCAGCGCAGAACCAGAACCTTGGTGGCACAGAGGTATTTTTCCTCCTGTTCCTTCGCTCTAACAGGTTCATTCTGCTGTTTTCACGAGGAAATGACATAACCTTTTCCCTGCACGAGAAAGGTGTCCCTCCCTCGACCGTTGGAGGGAAGCTGGGTTGTTGTTTATCCAGCACATTATTGGGAAAACAATGCACAGCTCAGGGCTCTTTACGTGACGTTCACTGTCAGTTTTTACACACCGCCATGGAAAATAAATCTAAGTTTGAATTGTTTTCATTGTTTTAAAGATTAAGGGCCAGATTTATCAAAGCTTTGCGTGCACGCTAACTGAATAAGATGCACTAAAATTGGAGCAAACCCAGATGCAGTGAGATTTGCGTGTCTTACAGGAGCAGAGAGAACGCAGAGCAGATTTTGCTCCTGTGACCTAATGAATCTGTAAACTGAGGCGTTCTCCCCAGAGTGCGCAAAATGGAAGGCGGAGAAAATGCAAATTCATTCATTTACCGCACGCAATATTATTTATCAAGGCTCACTATGACTTTGCGTGCGAAATTAGCGTATAAATTTAGCACGTTTGTGAAGGACGTGCTAATGTTTTGCACAGATGGCTGCTGTGATTCGTGTGAGATGAAGGAGAAGAAATGAACAAATACGCAGGGTTAGAGTTTGCAGATCTATTTGCCAAGATGGAGGAAAAAATTATTCACCAGCACTTTCAGCTCTTCTTGGTTAAATTTTTGCTTCCGTTTGTGTTCCACTTCCGCACCTTCCATGACGCAAAACAATACACGCAATTATTGAATATTATAGTTATATTTTGATGTACTACTGCTAAGGTTAATAACGCTTCAACATTAGTAATAATAATACTTTGATTTTATGTGATGTTTTTCTTCTTTCACTCTAAGGTCGCTCTACTCTTAGGTGCATTCCAAATATGGCACAAATAATGAGCTGCTACAAAGTTCTCAGACCCAAGGTTGCAGGGGGGGCTCCTGTCGATGGTGGGAAGACTCTGCAGAAACTGAGAACTTTTTGTGGCCCTGCCCTATGCACAAAAAAGTTACTCGAAGCCATGAAGATAATGCTCTGCAGAGATCGTCATACAGAATATAAAAACTTAGAACACTCCTCTCTAGGAGCGCGCTCATTCTGCTGACTGTAACCTCACTGTGTTTTTACTGAATAAACTTCTGACTTGATTACACTTCTGAATCATCGTCCTCTTTGATGCTTTCACCCAAAATGAACAAATCCTTACACAATGATGCTGTTTAAAAAGTTCCGCCCCCTCTGTTTGCACTGTCACCGGCCACGCAGTTTGTCTCAGTAATTCACGCACAACACGCTCTCGCACTCGCAGTTTAGCACCCGTCTTAGTAAATATGGCCCTATGTCTTTATTTTTGCAGCAGCGATCGTCTGATGACTGCCGCCCGACCCTCGATCACACTTTATTTCCAACACAAAGGTCGAGCGTCTGCAGCCGACTGTACACAGAAACAGCTGACGTTCAGAGCTGGAGCTGCAGACGGAGACGGAGAGGAAGGAGCTGATGACAAAACGAGGAGAGGATACAGAGAAGAGCCTCACACAGGACACAAACACAAGTAACAGATGAGACGCCGTTTAAACTGTCGCTGTGTCTCCCTGAGTGAAGGAAGTGGACCCATCAGAAGGTCAGTGTCCTGTGTGTGCCCCACCTCAGGCCCAAAGCAGCTGTGCCTTTAGCTCCTGCAGCAGAAGAGGAGCGACTGTGAGAAAGTTTTTACGAAAGTTGAGCTGGAGTTTGAGGCAGAAAACAGGGCTCCCAGGCAATAAGTCAGGTCCAAGTTGAAATTTATTTACACTGCCACCAAATATTTACATTTTTCGCTCATCACAGCATGGCACAAATATATCTCCCCCAAACAGCACACACCTGCCTTTTATCCAGAGGCGAATCATTGGCCTGGTCCACATTACTGGAACAATACAAAGAAACAGTTTAAAACACACATTTCCTGCACCCACATCGTCACAGCTGATTATCTCTGCCCCTACAAGAAGAAAACATAACCAAACACCAATAATAAAGCTGGAAAGAAAACTTCCAAAATGGTAGATCCTGATGATGTCGCAGGAAGTTGTTAGTTCCAAACATTTCCAAACATTTCCAGGTAAGAAACTTAAACAAAGGACAAGGTAAGAACCAAAAAACAGCAAATACAATGAGCCAAAACAATAAAACAATGAAACTAAATGTGTGTTTGTGTGATTTGTAACTGAATGTATATGGAAAATGAAGAAATGTAAACTAATAAGACAAACACAAACAAAACCCGGGATATGTGCAGCTTATTAGCAATATTTGTAAATGGATTTATGAATGTGTGTTTATTATGGGATTGAAAGTAGAGATGAGGGACAAGTGAAGGTCTGGACTCACTTCGTTCTGTCGTCTTCTGCGTTCGTTCTGTCGTACGTTGGTCCGTTTCCCCAGAGCGCTTGGATACGGACGAACGGAGCAGTATATGCGCTGGCCGCTGGGGGGCGCTAGTGAACACAGCTCAACACGTTTGAAGCAGATCTTTAAGCTTCCTTTATTAATTACATCCTGTTTCGATTGGTAGTCCAGTTTTGAGAAATTTTAAAGGTTACATATAATATCTTCCATGCTTTGCTTTCATTTGGAGCAGAAATGTAAACGACCGGACTGCAGCTGTGCTCTTGATTTTGGAATTTGCAGCGAGCTACGTCTCTGTTCGCCCCCTACAGTCAGGCAGAGGACTGTCCGCCTCACCTCACGCTTTTTTATCTGCGGTTTTATGCAATCAGCAAAACTAAATCTGTAACACACAAATATTAAACACGTTAGCCTGACTATGGACCATTAGCGTGCACAGTAAAAGTGTCTGAAATCATGGACATTATTGGATTCAAAAAGAAACTCAATATAAAGCACAGACCAGAGAACTAAAATTGAAAAGATTTGTATTTCATCACTTTTTTAAATAAATTTTTTAGTCTTTGTGATTCTCTCCTGGCTGCACAGTCACAGCAGAAGAAGAAACGGCTGAACTTTTTAAGGATGGACCAGAGCTGAAGTGAGTCTCAGTTTATTCAGATTTTCTTGCCTCCTTTTCATTAAATGTGGTGTAAAATCCTCCTCCAGCGCCACCACGTTTGTTGTTGTTGTTGCTCTTTTTCTTCCATCTTGGTAAAATCTTTGACTGTCGCTGATCGCCCCCTACTGGAGATTTAACAGAACACGCACGCTGACATAGATAACGCTTGGAAGTAGAAATAATGTGACGATAACAATGCTTGGACCTGACGGATCTATTTACAGATAAAATGGGAGAATACGTGAGCCTTTAGAGCATTTACCCCTGAACTAGCAGATCCCTGGTTTGAGTCCAGGCCTGGGCTCTGTGTCTTCACCGGGACAGATCCTGAGTCCTGCTGCGGTCTGTGATGGACAGAACGATTCAGGTTTGATTCCTGAGATGAAAGCCGGGTCTGGTCCAGGACTTTCCCCACAGGGCCGGTCTAAACTGGGTCTGAGGCAGGTCTAAAGCAGGTCTAAAGCAGGTCTAAAGCGGGTCTGAGGTGGGTCTGAGGCGGGTCCACAGGTGGATCTGAGGCGGTCTGTGAATGGGGTCTTTGACAGGACTCGGACTCTGATCTCAGGCTCAACAATGGGACCTTTATGAGACGCGGAAATATAAGACCGGGACTAAACAGGGCCGTCCCGGGTGGACTGGGCACGAGCACGGGCACGCTCACGGGCATGCACACGGGTCACATGCACGCTCACAGCTCACGGGCACGCTCACAGCTCACGGGCACGCTCAGTACAAACCTGGCTACAGATTCTATCCCAGATAAAGACTCGGATCATGTTTTAAAGGAGAACTACGCAACTTTTAACCTAAATAGTGTGAGACGAAATAAGTAGTGACAGGGTGAATAAAGCTCCTGCAGCGCCCCCTGGTGTATCTTGGGGGAAATACAGCTTTGTAAGAATGGGAAAACCAACCGTGTGTCCCTGAAGTCTCAGGTCTGGTCCCGGTTCAGCCACAACAACAAGACAGAGATGAGTTTGTGTCTTAGATGTTGGTCATAAAAGGCAGAGGAGACATTTGTACAGAGGCCCCCTCAGGGGTCACACAGGGGTCACAGAGACTCCTGAGTGTTCACCACAGTGCTTTATTCCCAAATGTAGGGGGCGCTCTGCAGAGAAAAATATGACCAAAACAGAGAAGAAACAAGCAAAGTTACATGGTTCCCCTTTATGTCGCCCTGACATGTCCACAGGGCCGGGGGCCATATGTAGCACAGGTTGAGATTTCATTTGGCCCTTGGCCCCTATATAAAAATGTGTTACTTATGGCCCACGAGCACTATCATAGTGTTTCTGTAACTTTGTCTGTACATTTCTGCCTGAGTTTGTCAGAAAATGTAGTTTTTAGGTTCAAAGATGTTATTTTATTGGGACCTTTGTAATTATTTTGCTTTTAGAAACAAAATACTTAACTAAATAAATACTTCAATAAAACAACATGCATTAAATGTGTATGTGGTCTGTCGCTGCATGTGTGTGACTGTGTGTTTTATCGCTGCATGTGTGTAGCTGTGTGTTTTATCGCTGCATGTGTGTAAGTGTGTGTTTTATCGCAGCATGTGTGTGACTGTGTGTTTTATCGCTGCATGTGTGTGAGTGTGTGTTTTATCGCAGCATGTGTGTGACTGTGTTTTATTGCTGCATGTGTGTAAGTGTGTGTTTTATCGCAGCATGTGTGTGAGCTGTGTGTTTTATCGCAGCATGTGTGTGACTGTGTGTTTTATCGCTGCATGTGTGTAAGTGTGTGTTTTATCGCAGCATGTGTGTGACTGTGTGTTTTATCGCAGCATGTGTGTGACTGTGTTTTATCGCTGCATGTGTGTGAGTGTGTGTTTTATCGCAGCATGTGTGTGACTGTGTTTTATCGCAGCATGTGTGTGACTGTGTGTTTTATCGCAGCATGTGTGTGACTGTGTGTTTTATCGCTGCATGTGTGTAACTGTGTTTTATCGCTGCATGTGTGTAGCTGTGTGTTTTATCGCTGCATGTGTGTGACTGTGTGTTTTATCGCTGCATGTGTGTAACTGTGTTTTATCGCTGCATGTGTGTGACTGTGTGTTTTATCGCAGCATGTGTGTAACTATGTGTTTTATCGCAGCATGTGTGTGACTGTGTGTTTTATCGCTGCATGTGTGTAGCTGTGTGTTTTATTGCTGCATGTGTGTGACTGTGTGTTTTATCGCTGCATGTGTGTAGCTGTGTGTTTTATCGCTGCATGTGTGTAAGTGTGTGTTTTATCGCAGCATGTGTGTGACTGTGTGTTTTATCGCTGCATGTGTGTGAGTGTGTGTTTTATTGCAGCATGTGTGTGACTGTGTTTTATTGCTGCATGTGTGTAAGTGTGTGTTTTATCGCAGCATGTGTGTGACTGTGTGTTTTATCGCAGCATGTGTGTGACTGTGTGTTTTATCGCTGCATGTGTGTAAGTGTGTGTTTTATCGCAGCATGTGTGTGACTGTGTGTTTTATCGCAGCATGTGTGTGACTGTGTTTTATCGCTGCATGTGTGTGAGTGTGTGTTTTATCGCAGCATGTGTGTGACTGTGTTTTATCGCAGCATGTGTGTAACTGTGTTTTATCGCTGCATGTGTGTAGCTGTGTGTTTTATCGCTGCATGTGTGTGACTGTGTGTTTTATCGCTGCATGTGTGTAACTGTGTTTTATCGCTGCACGTGTGTGACTGTGTGTTTTATCGCAGCATGTGTGTGACTGTGTGTTTTATCGCTGCATGTGTGTAGCTGTGTGTTTTATTGCTGCATGTGTGTGACTGTGTGTTTTATCGCTGCATGTGTGTAGCTGTGTGTTTTATCGCAGCATGTGTGTGACTGTGTGTTTTATCGCTGCATGTGTGTAGCTGTGTGTTTTATTGCTGCATGTGTGTGACTGTGTGTTTTATCGCTGCATGTGTGTAGCTGTGTGTTTTATCGCTGCATGTGTGTGACTGTGTGTTTTATCGCTGCATGTGTGTAGCTGTGTGTTTTATTGCTGCATGTGTGTAGCTGTGTGTTTTATCGCTGCATGTGTGTAGCTGTGTGTTTTATCGCTGCATGTGTGTAGCTGTGTGTTTTATCGCTGCATGTGTGTGACTGTGTGTTTTATCGCTGCATGTGTGTAGCTGTGTGTTTTATCGCTGCATGTGTGTAACTGTGTGTTTTATCGCTGCATGTGTGTGACTGTGTGTTTTATCGCTGCATGTGTGTAGCTGTGTGTTTTATCGCTGCATGTGTGTAAGTGTGTGTTTTATCGCAGTATGTGTGTGACTGTGTTTTATCGCTGCATGTGTGTAAGTGTGTGTTTTATCGCAGTATGTGTGTAACTGTGTTTTATTGCTGCATGTGTGTAACTGTGTTTTATCGCAGCATGTGTGTGACTGTGTGTTTTATCGCTGCATGTGTGTAACTGTGTGTTTTATCGCTGCATGTGTGTAACTGTGTGTTTTATCGCTGCATGTGTGTGACTGTGTGTTTTATCGCTGCATGTGTGTGACTGTGTGTTTTATCGCTGCATGTGTGTAGCTGTGTGTTTTATCGCTGCATGTGTGTGACTGTGTTTTATCGCTGCATGTGTGTAACTGTGTTTTATCGCTGCATGTGTGTAAGTGTGTGTTTTATTGCTGCATGTGTGTGACTGTGTGTTTTATCGCTGCATGTGTGTAACTGTGTGTTTTATCGCTGCATGTGTGTAACTGTGTTTTATCGCTGCATGTGTGTAAGTGTGTGTTTTATTGCTGCATGTGTGTAACTGTGTTTTATCGCTGCATGTGTGTAACTGTGTGTTTTATCGCTGCATGTGTGTAAGCTGTGTGTTTTATCGCTGCATGTGTGTAGCTGTGTGTTTTATCGCTGCATGTGTGTAACTGTGTTGTTGCTTTGGGTTATCCTAACAAACAAACAAACAAACAGACAAACCAGCGCTGTGTGTGTGGAACAATACAAACTGTCAGTGCTGATATAACAGAGGAATAACAGGAGTCTGGGGGGTGCCAGGTGAATCCAGGACTGAACAGACCTGGTCCTGGCCCGGGTCCAAGTCCTGGTCCTGGCCCGGGTCCAGCCCTCCGTGTGCTGTGACTGTGATCTGACAAACTGCTGCAGAGAGCGAGAGACATTTTTCACATTTCTCACCCGCACAGATTAAAAACATGAGACCAGATCTGGGTCCAGGTCCAGGTCCAGGTCCCCCGGTCCAGAATTAGACCTGGTTTATGATGGATGGAGATATTAGTGAGACGGTCGCTGCAGGAGATCACAGACTGAGGAGGAACCAAAGACTGATGGGACTCAGAGCCCAGGGGAAAGTGGGACAAGGTCAGGACTGAGGCTGACGGAGAGGACTGGTTTAGACCTGGTTTAGACCTGGTTTAGTCCTGGTTTAGACCTGGTTTAGACCTGGTTTAGTCCTGTTTTAATCTTGGTTTAGTCCTGGTTTAGACCTGGTTTAGTCCTGTTTTAATCTTGGTTTAGTCCTGGTTTAGACCTGGTTTAGTCCTGTTTTAATCTTGGTTTAGTCCTGGTTTAGACCTGGTTTAGACCTGGTTTAGTCCTGTTTTAATCTTGGTTTAGTCCTGGTTTAGACCTGGTTTAGTCCTGTTTTAATCTTGGTATAGACCTGGTTTAGTCCTGGTTTAGTCCTGGTTTAGTCCTGGTTTAGTCTTGATTTAGACCTGGTTTAGATCTGGTTTAGACCTGGTTAGGGCCTGGTTTAGTCCGGATTTAGACCTTGTTTAGTCTTAGTTTAGACCGGGTTTAGTCCTGGATTAGTCCCGGTTTTAGCCCTGTTTGAGTCCTCGTTTAGACCTGGTTTAGTCTTGGTTTAGATCAGGCCTAGTCCAGACCTAGTCCAGACCTAGTCCAGGTCTAGCCCATGTCTAGTCCAGGTCTAGTCCAGGTCTAGTCCAGGTCTAGTCCAGGTCTAGCCCATGTCTAGTCCAGGCCTAGTCCAGGTCTAGTCCAGGTCTAGTCCAGGTCTAGCCCATGTCTAGTCCAGGTCTAGTCCAGGTCTAGTCCAGGCCTAGTCCAGGCCTAGTCCAGGTCTAGTCCAGGTCTAGTCCAAGCCTAGTCCAGGTCTAGTCCAGGTCTAGTCCAGGCCTAGTCCAGGCCTAGTCCAGGTCTAGTCCAGGTCTAGTCCAGGTCTAGTCCAGATCTAGTCCTGTCCTAGTCCAGGTCTAGTCCTGTCCTAGTCCAGGTCTAGTCCAGGCCTAGTCCAGGCCTAGTCCAGGCCTAGTCCAGGTCTAGTCCAGGCCTAGTCCAGGTCTAGTCCAGGTCTAGTCCAGGCCTAGTCCAGGTCTAGTCCAGGTCTAGTCCAGGCCTAGTCCAGGTCTAGTCCAGGTCTAGTCCAGGTCTAGTCCAGGTCTAGTCCAGGCCTAGTCCAGGTCTAGTCCAGGTCTAGTCCAGGCCTAGTCCAGGTCTAGTCCAGGCCTAGTCCAGGCCTAGTCCAGGTCTAGTCCAGGTCCAGGTCTAGTGTGAAGTGTGAAGTGACCATCTGTGTGTGATCGTCCTGAAGCTCTCTTCTCTCTTTTCTCTTCTGTCGAATGTCGTTAGTAACACTTCCTGGTCGGAGGCGGTCGTCACGGCGACACTGCCACGGGCCGTTCTGATTGGCCCTCGCTCTTTAGCTCTGTTTACCATAATTAATGTGACTCCGGAGACTCTCTGCGGGGGCCCACGGGGGACGCACCAGCGACACCAGCTCTTAATGAACTGCCCACGTGTCCAAAGGGAGACCCGGTCCTGGCCTCGGTCTTTGGGCCTGAGGCGGGCTACATCCTGGTCCCTGCTCAGGTAACCCACAGCCCTTCATCTAAAAACACACTCCACCTGCACTCGAGCGTTTCAAACCTGACCTCTGACCCCGTGACATTTAGCTCCCTGCTTCCTTAGCCACATTAGCATATTTTAGCGTGCGGTCGTGTTTATCATAATTAATGTGGCCCCGAGCTAATCGTTGTGGTGGTCGTCGGGGGCCACGCGGCATCACACGCTAACTGTCTCCTCCGTGTTTCACAGAACACAGAACAGATACGGCTCTCTGCGGTTTCATACATATTTTATTTCACATATGTCAGAGTCCACGACCGGCGGCCATTTGTTTTCATATCGTCTCAAAATATGTTTTACTGAAAAATTAAAATATCATGAACAGAAGAATTAGCCACAAACCTGCTTTGTCCTGTAAATGCTAAAACACTTACAGTACCAGTCAAATGTTTGGACACGTCTTCTTGTAACAATGGTTCTCAATCTGTGGGGCAGGTACCACTGATGGCACGCGGGCTTTTCCTTCTCCTGCCCTGGTTCTCAGGAGTCTGCTTTAGTTTAACTTAGAGCCAGTGTTCATTACATCTGTGTAGACCACAGTTTAGTCCTGGTTTAGACCTGGTTTAGTCCTGGTTTAGTCCTGGTTTAGACCTGGTTTAGTCCTGGTTTAGTCCTGGTTTAGACCTGGTTTTTGACCTGGTTTAGTCCTGGTTTAGACCTGGGTTAGACCTGGTTTAGACCTGGTTTAGTCCTGGTTTAGACCTGGTTTAGTCCTGGTTTAGTCCTGGTTTAGTCACTGTCCAGTAAGAACTGAATGGGACGCTGTGTCCAAACCAGTTGTGGCCAGGCCTTTGGTTTACACGAGGACGGGGTTTCCATTTTCCAAATAAATAATCTTTTGAAAACGCCAGAGGAGGTGTTTTGGTCTCACAGCAGATCCTCAGTGAAAACAGTGAACTTTCAAACCTTGATACTTTGCTTTTGTAACACAAGTCTGCGTCCTCACTGCTGCCTCAGAGTTCAGCTCTGCTCAGGACGACCACAGGAATTAAAAGTGAAGTGAAAGTTGAAGCTGTTACTTCTTCTGCAGTCGTGACTTTGCCAGCAGTCGGACTCTGCTGGACGCTCAGGGTTACTACACATTTTCATACCGTCCACAGTTTTCTCACTCCTCCAGTGTCTCTCAGAGTCAACGTTTTCACTGAGCTTTGGTTAATTTTGCTTTAGTCCTGATTTTGTGCTAAAATGTGTAAAGGCCGAGACACACCAGGACACACCGGGACACACCAGGACACAGCGGGACACACCGGGACACACCGGGACACAGCGGGACACAGCGGGACACAGCGGGACACAGCGGGACACACCGGGACACAGCGGGACACAGCGGGACACACCGGGACACAGCGGGACACACCGGGACACAGCGGGACACAGCGGGACACACCGGGACACAGCGGGACACACCGGGACACACCGGGACACACCGGGACACAGCGGGACACAGCGGGACACACCGGGACACACCGGGACACAGCGGGACACAGCGGGACACAGCGGGACACACCGGGACACAGCGGGACACAGCGGGACACACCGGGACACAGCGGGACACACCGGGACACACCGGGACACACCGGGACACAGCGGGACACAGCGGGACACAGCGGGACACACCGGGACACACCGGGACACACCGGGACACAGCGGGACACACCGGGACACAGCGGGACACAGCGGGACACAGCGGGACACACCGGGACACACCGGGACACAGCGGGACACAGCGGGACACAGCGGGACACACCGGGACACAGCGGGACACAGCGGGACACAGCGGGACACACCGGGACACAGCGGGACACAGCGGGACACACCGGGACACAGCGGGACACACCGGGACACACCGGGACACAGCGGGACACAGCGGGACACAGCGGGACACACCGGGACACAGCGGGACACAGCGGGACACACCGGGACACAGCGGGACACACCGGGACACACCGGGACACACCGGGACACAGCGGGACACACTGTGGCGATCATCGGCCGTTGGTCGGTGACGTGAGTCTGGTGAGTTCCGCACCATCGGACGCAGTGGGACACAGTTGGACGCAGTGGGACACAGTGGGACACAGTTCTGAGTGAACAGTGTTGAATCTGCGTCAGGCCGTCGTGCTCAGCTCTGATTGGCTGTGTCCTGTTCACAATTTGTCAAACCGCTCCAGTTTAACATCAAAATATAAGGAACTTTCTGTTTTATAACTACTTCATAATGTTTCCCACATCTGTGACGCTAATGTGCTACAATTAGCTTAGCTTAGCTTTAGCCTCATGGTAATGTGCTGCAATTAGCTTAGCTTAGCTTTAGCCTCATGCTAATGTGCTGCAATTAGCTTAGTTTAGCTTTAGCCTCGTGCTAATGTGCTGCAGTTAGCTTATCTTAGCTTTAGCCTCATGCTAATGTGCTGCAATTAGCTTAGCTTAGCTTTAGCCTCGTGCTGATGTGCTGCAGTTAGCTTAGCTTAGCTTTAGCCTCGTGCAGATAAAAATATAATCCTCCTCTGAGGCAAACGGCTGCAATAATCCAGTCTCTTTTATTCCTGACTGTGATCAGTTTAATCTCGTGTGCGTATAATTATTATTGACTGATAAATACTTGAGTTAAACACGAGTGTGTTGCAGACTTTTATTTACCAGAGTTTAAATAACTGCAGAGTTTAGTGACTAGCGCCCCCTGCTGTTGTAAATAGTTATTAGGTTTTGCACATGGCACTGCTCGGTCGTGGGTCTGAGTCGCTCCGGTGTCTGCAGCGACAGAGGAGACAGCGCCCTCTGCTGACAGCGGTCGGGCGCTGGGTTGGTGAGTCCCAGGCTTAAGACCTTGTAACAAAGGTGTCCAAACTTTTTTCACTGGGGGCCACACAAAAAAACATGAGAAGGAGGGGCCCTATTTCGCCTCACCATAAAAGAAATTCCCTCTCAGCTGCTCCGCTCCTTCAGGGATCCTCACAGTGAATCCTTCCCATGGGTACTTTGGCGTAGGTTTTACTCTGGATGCCCTTCCACAAGCCCACATTTATCTGGGCTTGGATCTGGCCGATAGTAAGCCTGAACTTTATTGCCTTCTTCCTTGTTTTCTTCCTTGATGCCAGGTCCGTCTTACACAAATATTATTTTCTGCGGCACCTTGGGCCAGTTGAGAATGAAACTAAGGGCCAATAAATAATGGTCTGTGGGCCACATTTGGCACACGGGCCATAGTTTGGACACCCCTGCCTTATGACTTCAGACAAAAGTTTTAGTCCTGCTTTAGTCCTGTTAAGTCCTGGTTTGGTCCAGAATAAGTTTTGGTTAAGTCATGGTTTAGTACTAGTTTAGATCGAGTCAAAATTTTAGTTTAATTCTGGTTTATTTGTGCCTAAATACATTAATATCCTACAGGACTTGTCAACACTAAATCAGTGATGGCCTTAAGAGTCTGTCCCCGCTCTGTCTCCGTCTGCTCACAGAGAAAAAGCACAAAGAGACAAACAGAGACAGAGAAAAGAGAAGCACTCATCACTTCTTCCTCTGATTTGTTCCGTCTCCCCCTCTCTGTGTTTTTGGCTGGTTCTGTAGCAGGACATATTGTTTTGTCTCTGCTGTTTGGAGAAGTGTCAGGATGAACAGGTGTGTGGTCCAGAGCCAGACACCTGCTCCGCTCCAGATGTCCCTCTGTCTCCGCTCCAAGCCTCACGTCACAGTCCTGCCACAACATCAGGAATCAGGAGAGGCTTTACTCTGGAGAGGACGCAGGACAGCGCTCTGCCGCTCCGCGAGCCTGGCCTCACACACAAACTGTTTCTATACAAAGAAGTTAGTCTGGTAACTGTTTGTTTCTGAGGCGGAAAACTATGACAGGCAGAGTTACCAATCAGAAAAACGAAGCTGACCCAAGCAAACATGGCTGATTGTTGCAGATTTTTCCATAAAACACCAGAATCCTGTGCATCTGAGCAGCTCTGTCCTTATTTGTGAACGGGGACAGCAGCAAAGACTTGTGGAGAAAGTGGGTTTGTTTGAATGTGGTGGGACGTCAGAGGGACTTTACTGTTGTTAAAATGGAAACAGGACGAAGACAAAAATCCCACAGAGGACCTGAACAACAACGAGAACTTCAGCAGAACCAACAGGAGACGAAGGAAAGACCTAAAGGAGGAGAAGTTTGTACATTCGCTCTGTATAAGCGGCAGCCATCTTGGTTATTTCTGAGAGGAGATTATCTTCTGCTTCTGTGAGACGCAGAGCTGCGAGGAAACGGCTGGGACAGGTCAGGATCCAGAGTCCACTGGAGACGGCTCTGAGGCTCAGGAACCAGACTCTGCTGCTTTAGAGAAGGAAAAGAGGAGGGACTAACTGGACAGGGATGGGGTTAGGGGCCACAGACATTAAAGGAACAGTCCACCGTTTTCCAAACTAAACTATGTTACTTGCGTATGTTCTTGCGTACCTCTCTAGTCTTTGTGCCCTGTGTGCCCTTTGCCTGGGGAGCGACGCTAATTTGTTAGCATTTAGCTTTGCCAAGCTTATCCCTATGGAACCAAACACGGCTCAAGTTAGAAGCAACCAAGCTCTTCCACGTTTTCCTGATTTGAATTTGAATCTTATAGGAGTGAAGATATCACTGCGCCGACGCCAAAGTGCTCCTAAAGTGTTATTACGCCTTACATTATAGCACCCATTTTTATTCTCTTAGAAAATCGCCACTTTTCATTTTTGTGTAACTGTACTTGGGTCATGTAACTACTCACGTAACTGTATTTAAATCAGGAAAATGTGGAAGAGCTTGGTTGCTTCTAACTTGAGCCGTGTTTGGTTCCATAGGGATAAGCTTGGCAAAGCTAAATGCTAACAAATTAGCATCGCTCCCCAGGCAAAGGACACACACAAAGACCAGAGAGGTACGCATCAACTCAGCTAAGATCAGGGAAGAACATAGTTTAGTTTGGAAAAACGGGGGACTGTTCCTTTAAGACAGTGCCACATGATCAGAAAGGTCTGGACAGCGGCTAATTTCTTTCATTTTAATCATCTTAGATCTTTCAAAACAAAGGGACAGCTCTGATTCAAGGAGACTGAATTGGTTTAGACCTGGTTTAGCCCTGGTCCTGGTTAAGTCCTGGTTAAGTCCTGGTTAAGTCCTGGTTAAGTCCTGGTTAAGTCCTGGTTTAAGAACATACCGTCGTCTTTTAAACAATGCACTGTTTCCGTCTCCACTTGTTCTGTTAAACTCATGACCTGCAGCCACATGCACGCTCAGGCCCCTCGTGCACACTCCTCTCTCACGTGCACACTCAGAAACACCGGCCCGTGGCTCTGGTCCAGGCCGGATCTGAATATGTGAGCCGTGCTCAGAGCCTCGGGGACACGGCGGCTCCACATTAAAGCTGCACATATTGTAGTTCTCCTCGAGCCGTGAACAACAACAGCAGAGAATATGGAAATATATCACCGTCCTAAATATTCAGGACGCAGCGGGAGGCGTCCTGGGACTGGGATTAACATGACACCAGAGATAGGTTTAATCTGGGTTCATGTCAAACAGAGAGAGGTATGAGAGACATCAGGACACAATAAGAGAGGACACGGTTGATACTTTAGAACATATTTATTACTTATTTATTACTTTTTAACCTTTTGTTGTGACTCCACCAACTTTTTGCTGGTGTTGTTGTGCAGGACGGAGTGTACAGTAAACCATACTTGATGAGTGAGTAATAAGACTGCACATGTGGCCTGTCGTGTCACACTGGGAGGGAAATCTAATTAATATCAACTACACCTTCTATGTTTTTAAATTATGTTTCCAATTCCAGCTGTTTAAAGTGACACTGTGTAAGATTCCCGGTCTTGCGCCTCTAGAGGCCACAGGTGCCACTGCACCGTCGCAAAACGTAAACACTAGGGCCCCTCCTCCTTCTGAAACTGTGCGAGCGTGCGTCTATTTCCATCATTGTTTCAACTTTAGTTGACCTGCTGCTACCTTTGGAAGTTTGGACTGGATCTTCTATAGAGTTAGCGCTAGCGTTAGCTTATCAACAAATATCGCGCAATGGTCGCAGTAAAAACAACTAATAACTATGAAAAAGCACGTTCTAAAGAAAAAATAAAGAGGCTAATTTACCTGCCCAACAATAAAGAAGCAAAAACGTGATCAGATTTGCAGCCTTCTCTGTCTCTCATCTGACGCCAGCGAGCAAAAGTCTGTCCGATGTTGACTCTTGTCTGCGATCTGGTGCGGTCCCTTTCACATTTTCTTTTTCTTGCCTCGTCCGACATTGTCTTCATCTTCTTGTGTCCTTCGGCCCTGACGAACTGGCGAAAATAACAACGCTAAAAGTAGCTTCCTGGTTATACTGCGCCTCAAGTCGTTCCCTGTCACGTGACTCTTCCTGAACAGCGGAGCGCTCCCGGCCAAGTTGCGAGGGCGGTTTCTCAGTACAGAAGCCCCGCTCAGAGCAACAGATCGCGCCTCAGGCCTCGCTCAAAAAATCACAAAAACAAGTCAGATGCCCCACATATTTAGGAGAAAAGTTACACAGTGTAACTTTAAATAAGTGACTTCACTGTGTCATTCATTCAGAAGTCACTTTGTCCTTCTTTGGTGAATTCGAGATGTGAAGAGGGCGTGGCCTGAGGCGAGGAGAGGGCGTGGCCTGAGGCGAGGAGAGGGCGTGGCCTGACAGCCCTCGCCAAATCAGCCCAATACAGCCTCACAGGAAAACAGGTCGAGGGAATCCAGAGTGGAAGAGGTAGCGCCCCCTGCTACGGTACCCGGTAGCATCAAGCGCCCGGCCGGCAGTGGTGACAGATTTTGGCCAAGTCACCAGTCTCAACTTAGACTTATTCGCAGTAAGTAAAAAATCCCCAAGATACTTGAAGGGGAATTTGTTGAGTTTTTAAAAAGGCATCAAAAACAAAAAGACAAATTGTTTAAAACAATCAAAACAGCTTCAAGTCAACTTACATTAGAGAGTAAACAAACGCTGAGACGTGGGCGCGGCCATCTTGGGGGGGTTAGGGTTATTTTGATTCTGAGGCGAGGAGAGGGCGTGGCCTGAGACGAGGAGAGGGCGTGGCCTGAGGCGAGGAGAGGGCGTGGCCTGAGGTGGGATGTTTGAAGGGGAAACTGTTGCAGCTGTGAGTACGTAGGGTTTTATAAACCTAAATATTTTCTTGCATACATTAATTTTTTTCTTTCCAGCGTAAGTGAACTTTTAGTAAGGATTCATTCCACACAGAGTTTTATTTCAGTGACAATCTGCTGCTACAGGACACAAGTCTTAGGTCAGGACAGCTTTTAGACTAAAGTCACTTCCAGATTTTTTACTGTCTATTGTTTTGTTCCTCTCTTTTTAATTTTAGCTGGAAACTGCCTTTATTCTGTATTCATTCATTCATTCATTCATCATCAGATCCTCACAGTCATGTTGTCCCCAAACTGAGCTGTGTTAATCTGAGGACAAACTGTGTCTAATGAGGCTAACACTCTCTCCCTCTGTGACACAAACACCATTAATAATAATCATTAATCCAGTCAGAGCTGTCGCCTGTCGGGACCCCCCTCTGTGTCCCCCTCTGTGTCCCTCTGTTAGCTTTAGCAGCAGCGCTAATCGTCCCAGTGCCACCTAATGAGTCACATGATTAATGATGAACAGGGTTTTACCGTCACCACAAACACCAGCAGCTCCTCCAGACCCACCACCAGGGAGCGCTGCAGGTGATTTTTATTCAATTTTAGATACGTTTTGGTTCCATTTTTGCCCTTTTTCAAACTTGGTATGATACTACAGAACTTAAAGGCTGTATATTCTGCTTTTATTCATCTTTTTAACCCAGTCTCCTCTAGAACAGCAGCGTTTTACAGCCTTTAAAAACATTATGTGACTAAAAGAGAACGCTTTTTAATAAGAACTCTACTGGAGCCATAAAGAAACAGGAGAAGAGACCAGCAGAGGGCAGCAGAGGGCAGAGCAGAAACAGAGAAAAAGAGTTGTTCTCTTCCTTAAACTTTGTAAAAACTTAAAGTAAAAATGTCTGTGAGGAATCAGTGGAAACAGAGCTGATAAATAAACTGATAAATGACAGACTGGATGTCGTAGCGGAACCAAGCGTTCTGAAGTCTCAGAAACTCAGCACCAGAGAATACAGGATTACTTAAACAGAACATAGCTCAGGTCTGTTTCTGATAAGGAACAACATTAGAACACGAAGTCAGAGGAGAAGAATGTTTTTGACAGAATATACAGCCTTTTAATACCTTTTTTCTTGGTCTAGTTTTTATTCTGGAGCTCTTTAGTTGCTCTGTAGATACTAAGATTATTTTTCCATGAATAGAAAAATAGCCGTGGAGCTCTGTCCATGCACCACAAGCCCTAATGTGCTATACCACAGCACCAACAGCACCATCCTTCTCATAAAGAAAAGCATGTGTGTTGTAAAAGAAAGTGCTGGTCCAGTGTTTGGCCCAGGTTTAGACGAGGACTGGGCTCCTCAGATCTGCTCCCGTCTCTGGGACTCTCTCCAGCGCGCTGTCATTCATCAGCTGGACTTTTGGACCAGAGCCAGAGACTCAGGACCGGTCCGAGTGCGACAGAGACTCTGGACCCGTCCCAGTCTAACAGAGACCCAGACCCAGACCGAGAGCGCCGCAGGGACGTGTGCGGTGTGGGATTGTCCTTGTAACTTCAGCGAGTGTTAACTGTCAAAGACTACAAAAGAGACAGATAAGGGCCAGTTAGGACAGCAGCGGGGGGCCCACAGAGACTCCCCCAGATCAGGGAGGGGCCCCTGGGATCAAGGAGGGACCCCTGATCCTCTGGAGATCTGAAATAAACAGGTCAGTGAGTGTGTGTGAAGAGGACAGCAGCAGAGAGAGGCCTGTCCATCACTTTATAAAGGACTCAGAGGGACAGGGTCAGAGGGACAGGGAGGGGACAAAGATGGGACAAAGATGGGACAAAGATGGGACAAAGATGGTGTCTGGATGAGAAGTGAATGAGCGTCTGCAGTCCGGGGTCCAAAGCTGCTCTGTGTGCTCTGTTTATGAATGTTTTGACGGCTCATTTGGCCCAGGATTCAACCAGGCCTCAGTAAAACTAACTACAGCTCATGAAGCTCCAAGATTGTTTTATTTTTCACACACAGGTGACTTTTCGGGCACATGGATCAGACACCTGCGACAAGCTGGCCCCTGTCCAGGGTGTACCCCGCCTACGGCCCAAAGTTACTGGGATAGGCTCCAGTCACCCGCGACCCCTAACGAGAATAAGCGGTAGAAAATGAATGAATGAATGAATGGATCAGACACGGATGTACCCCAAACATCACGTGTGAAAAATGTATCTGTTCATCTGTTATGCGGAGCCTAATTTAAAATTTTTCTTATGGTCTTTTGGCACCAGCACACAGGCTTATTTGTTCTGGATGTGCATGCAACTTTTGTATTTTAACAGAAAATAAAAGCTAACATTGAACTCAGCACAGAGGAGACCGGGGCTGCGTCCAGGTTCTCCACAGAGCTCAGAGCTCAGAGTGAGGTTATCTCCGAGTTACTGCATTCTGTCGTCAGGTCAGATACAATAATCACAAAGTCTGATGATAAAAGTGTGGAGTGTGAGTGTGTGGTGTAAGAGTGTGAGTGTGTGGAGTAGGAGTGTGAGTGTGTGGAGTGGGAGTGTGAGTGTGTGGAGTAGGAGTGTGAGTGTGAGGAGTAGGAGTGTGAGTGTGTGGAGTGGGAGTGTGAGTGTGTGGAGTAGGAGTGTGAGTGTGTGGAGTAGGAGTGTGAGTGTGTGGAGTGGGAGTGTGAGTGTGTGGAGTGGGAGTGTGAGTGTGTGGAGTAGGAGTGTGAGTGTGTGGAGTAGGAGTGTGAGTGTGTGGAGTGGGAGTGTGAGTGTGTGGAGTAGGAGTGTGAGTGTGAGGAGTAGGAGTGTGAGTGTGTGGAGTAGGAGTGTGAGTGTGTGGAGTGGGAATGTGAGTGTGTGGAGTAGGAGTGTGAGTGTGTGGAGTGGGAATGTGAGTGTGTGGAGTAGGAGTGTGAGTGTGTGGAGTAGGAGTGTGAGTGTGTGGAGTAGGAGTGTGAGTGTGTGGAGTGGGAGTGTGAGTGTGTGGAGTAGGAGTGTGAGTGTGTGGAGTAGGAGTGTGAGTGTGTGGAGTGGGAGTGTGAGTGTGTGGAGTAGGAGTGTGAGTGTGTGGAGTAGGAGTGTGAGTGTGTGGAGTAGGAGTGTGAGTGTGAGGAGTAGTAATGTGAGTGTGTGGAGTAGGAGTGTGAGTGTGTGGAGTAGGAGTGTGAGTATGAGGAGTAGTAATGTGAGTGTGTGGAGTAGTAGTGTGAGTGTGTGGAGTAGGAGTGTGAGTGTGTGGAGTAGTAGTGTGAGTGTGTGGAGTAGGAGTGTGAGTGTGTGGAGTAGTAATGTGAGTGTGTGGAGTAGTAGTGTGAGTGTGTGGAGTAGGAGTGTGAGTGTGTGGAGTAGGAGTGTGAGCGTGTGGAGTAGGAGTGTGAGTGTGAGGAGTAAGAGTGTGTGTGTGGAGTAGGAGTGTGAGCGTGTGGAGTAGTAGTGTGAGTGTGTGGAGTAGGATTGTGAGCGTGTGGAGTAAGAGTGTGAGTGTGAGGAGTAGGAGTGTGAGCGTGTGGAGTAGGAGTGTGAGTGTGAGGAGTAAGAGTCTGAGTGTGTGGAGTGTAAGTGTGAGCGTGTGGAGTAGGAGTGTGAGTGTGAGGAGTAAGAGTGTGAGTGTGTGGAGTAGGAGTGTGAGCGTGTGGAGTAGGAGTGTGAGTGTGAGGAGTAAGAGTGTGAGTGTGTGGAGTGTAAGTGTGAGCGTGTGGAGTAGTAGTGTGAGTGTGTGGAGTGTAAGTGTGAGCGTGTGGAGTGTAAGTGTGAGTGTGTAGAGTGTAAGTGTGAGTGTGTGGAGTGTAAGTGTGAGCGTGTGGAGTAGTAGTGTGAGTGTGTGGAGTAGTAGTGTGAGTGTGTGGAGTGTAAGTGTGAGCGTGTGGAGTGTAAGTGTGAGCGTGTGGAGTGTAAGTGTGAGCGTGTGGAGTAGTAGTGTGAGTGTGTGGAGTGTAAGTGTGAGCGTGTGGAGTAGTAGTGTGAGTGTGTGGAGTAGTAGTGTGAGTGTGTGGAGTGTAAGTGTGAGTGTGAGGAGTAGTAGTGTGATTGTGTAGAGTGTAAGTGTGAGTGTGTGGAGTGTAAGTGTGAGTGTGTGGAGTGTAAGTGTGAGCGTGTGGAGTGTAAGTGTGAGTGTGAGGAGTAGTAGTGTGATTGTGTAGAGTGTAAGTGTGAGTGTGTGGAGTGTAAGTGTGAGTGTGTGGCGTGTAAGTGTGAGCGTGTGGAGTGTAAGTGTGAGCGTGTGGAGTAGGAGTGTGAGTGTGAGGAGTAAGAGTGTGTGGAGTAGGAGTGTGAGCGTGTGGAGTAAGAGTGTGAGTGTGAGGAGTAGGAGTGTGAGCGTGTGGAGTAGGAGTGTGAGTGTGAGGAGTAAGAGTGTGAGTGTGTGGAGTAGGAGTGTGAGCGTGAGGAGTAGGAGTGTGAGCGTGTGGAGTAGGAGTGTGAGTGTGAGGAGTAAGAGTGTGAGTGTGTGGAGTGTAAGTGTGAGCATGTGGAGTGTAAGTGTGAGTGTGTAGAGTGTAAGTGTGAGTGTGTGGAGTGTAAGTGTGAGCGTGTGGAGTAGTAGTGTGAGCGTGTGGAGTAGTAGTGTGAGTGTGTGGAGTGTAAGTGTGAGCGTGTGGAGTGTAAGTGTGAGCGTGTGGAGTGTAAGTGTGAGCGTGTGGAGTAGTAGTGTGAGTGTGTGGAGTGTAAGTGTGAGCGTGTGGAGTGTAAGTGTGAGTGTGAGGAGTAGTAGTGTGATTGTGTAGAGTGTAAGTGTGAGTGTGTGGAGTAAGAGTGTGAGTGTGTGGAGTAGTAGTGTGATTGTGTGGAGTGTAAGTGTGATTGTGTGGAGTGTAAGTGTGAGCGTGTGGAGTAGTAGTGTGAGTGTGTGGAGTGTAAGTGTGAGCGTGTGGAGTGTAAGTGTGAGTGTGTGGAGTAAGAGTGTGAGTGTGTGGAGTAGTAGTGTGAGTGTGTGGAGTGTATGTGTGATTGTGTGGAGTGTTAGAGTGTGAGTGTGTGGAGTAGGAGTGTGAGTGTGTGGAGTGTAAGTGTGATTGTGTGGAGTGTAAGTGTGAGCGTGTGGAGTGTAAGTGTGAGCGTGTGGAGTGTAAGTGTGATTGTGTGGAGTAGTAGTGTGAGTGTGTGGAGTGTTAGAGTGTGAGTGTGTGGAGTAGGAGTGTGAGTGTGTGGAGTGTAAGTGTGAGCGTGTGGAGTGTAAGTGTGAGTGTGTGGAGTAAGAGTGTGAGTGTGTGGAGTAGTAGTGTGAGTGTGTGGAGTGTATGTGTGATTGTGTGGAGTGTTAGAGTGTATGTGTGTGGAGTAGGAGTGTGAGTGTGTGGAGTAGTAGTGTGAGTGTGTGGAGTGTAAGTGTGAGCGTGTGGAGTGTAAGTGTGAGCGTGTGGAGTGTAAGTGTGAGTGTGTGGAGTGTTAGAGTGTGAGTGTGTGGAGTAGGAGTGTGAGTGTGTGGAGTGTAAGTGTGATTGTGTGGAGTGTAAGTGTGAGTGTGTGGAGTGTAAGTGTGAGTGTGTGGAGTGTAAGTGTGAGCGTGTGGAGTGTAAGTGTGATTGTGTGGAGTGTAAGTGTGAGTGTGTGGAGTGTAAGTGTGAGTGTGTGGAGTGTAAGTGTGAGTGTGTGGAGTGTAAGTGTGAGCGTGTGGAGTGTAAGTGTGATTGTGTGGAGTGTAAGTGTGAGTGTGTGGAGTGTAAGTGTGAGTGTGTGGAGTGTAAGTGTGAGTGTGTGGAGTGTAAGTGTGAGCGTGTGGAGTGTAAGTGTGAGCGTGTGGAGTGTAAGTGTGAGCGTGTGGAGTGTAAGTGTGAGCGTGTGGAGTGTAAGTGTGAGTGTGTGGAGTGTAAGTGTGAGTGTGTGGAGTGTAAGTGTGAGTGTGTGGAGTGTAAGTGTGATTGTGTGGAGTGTAAGTGTGAGTGTGTGGAGTGTAAGTGTGAGTGTGTGGAGTGTAAGTGTGAGTGTGTGGAGTGTAAGTGTGAGTGTGTGGAGTGTAAGTGTGAGCGTGTGGAGTGTAAGTGTGAGTGTGTGGAGTGTAAGTGTGAGTGTGTGGAGTGTAAGTGTGAGTGTGTGGAGTGTAAGTGTGAGTGTGTGGAGGGTAAGTGTGAGTGTGTGGAGTGTAAGTGTGAGTGTGTGGAGTGTAAGTGTGAGTGTGTGGAGTGTAAGTGTGATTGTGTGGAGTGGGAGTGTGAGTGTGTGGAGTGTGAGCGTGTGGAGTAGTAGTGTAATCGTGTGGAGTGTAAGTGTGAGTGTGTGGAGTGTAAGTGTGAGCGTGTGGAGTAGTAGTGTGAGTGTGTGGAGTGTAAGTGTGAGTGTGTGGAGTGTAAGTGTGAGTGTGTGGAGTAGTAGTGTGAGCGTGTGGAGTGTAAGTGTGATTGTGTGGAGTGTAAGTGTGAGTGTGTGGAGTGTAAGTGTGAGTGTGTGGAGTGTAAGTGTGATTGTGTGGAGTGTAAGTGTGATTGTGTGGAGTGTAAGTGTGATTGTGTGGAGTGTAAGTGTGAGTGTGTGGAGTGTAAGTGTGAGCGTGTGGAGTGTAAGTGTGATTGTGTGGAGTGTAAGTGTGAGTGTGTGGAGTAGTAGTGTGAGTGTGTGGAGTAGTAGTGTGAGTGTGTGGAGTAGTAGTGTGAGTGTGAGGAGTAGGAGTGTGAGTGTGTGGAGTGTAAGTGTGAGTGTGTGGAGTGTAAGTGTGTGGAGTGTAAGTGTGAGTGTGTGGAGTGTAAGTGTGTGGAGTGTAAGTGTGAGTGTGTGGAGTGTAAGTGTGTGGAGTGTAAGTGTGAGTGTGTGGAGTGTAAGTGTGAGCGTGTGGAGTGTAAGTGTGAGTGTGTGGAGTAAGAGTGTGAGTGTGTGGAGTAGTAGTGTGATTGTGTGGAGTGTAAGTGTGAGTGTGTGGAGTAGTAGTGTGATTGTGTGGAGTGTAAGTGTGAGTGTGTGGAGTGTAAGTGTGAGTGTGTGGAGTGTAAGTGTGAGTGTGAGGAGTAGGAGTGTGAGTGTGTGGAGTGTAAGTGTGAGTGTGTGGAGTGTAAGTGTGTGGAGTGTAAGTGTGAGTGTGTGGAGTGTAAGTGTGTGGAGTGTAAGTGTGAGTGTGTGGAGTGTAAGTGTGTGGAGTGTAAGTGTGAGTGTGTGGAGTGTAAGTGTGAGCATGTGGAGTGTAAGTGTGAGTGTGTGGAGTAAGAGTGTGAGTGTGTGGAGTAGTAGTGTGATTGTGTGGAGTGTAAGTATGAGTGTGTGGAGTAGTAGTGTGATTGTGTGGAGTGTAAGTGTGAGTGTGTGGAGTGTAAGTGTGAGTGTGTGGAGTGTAAGTGTGAGTGTGTGGAGTGTAAGTGTGAGTGTGTGGAGTGTAAGTGTGATTGTGTGGAGTGTAAGTGTGAGTGTGTGGAGTGTAAGTGTGTGGAGTGTAAGTGTGAGTGTGTGGAGTGTAAGTGTGTGGAGTGTAAGTGTGAGTGTGTGGAGTGTAAGTGTGAGCATGTGGAGTGTAAGTGTGAGTGTGTGGAGTAAGAGTGTGAGTGTGTGGAGTAGTAGTGTGATTGTGTGGAGTGTAAGTGTGAGTGTGTGGAGTAGTAGTGTGATTGTGTGGAGTGTAAGTGTGAGTGTGTGGAGTGTAAGTGTGAGTGTGTGGAGTGTAAGTGTGAGTGTGTGGAGTGTAAGTGTGAGTGTGTGGAGTGTAAGTGTGAGTGTGTGGAGTGTAAGTGTGATTGTGTGGAGTGTAAGTGTGAGTGTGTGGAGTGTAAGTGTGAGCGTGTGGAGTGTAAGTGTGAGTGTGTGGAGTAAGAGTGTGAGTGTGTGGAGTAGTAGTGTGATTGTGTGGAGTGTAAGTGTGAGTGTGTGGAGTAGTAGTGTGATTGTGTGGAGTGTAAGTGTGAGTGTGTGGAGTGTAAGTGTGAGTGTGTGGAGTGTAAGTGTGAGTGTGAGGAGTAGGAGTGTGAGTGTGTGGAGTGTAAGTGTGAGTGTGTGGAGTGTAAGTGTGTGGAGTGTAAGTGTGAGTGTGTGGAGTGTAAGTGTGTGGAGTGTAAGTGTGAGTGTGTGGAGTGTAAGTGTGTGGAGTGTAAGTGTGAGTGTGTGGAGTGTAAGTGTGAGCATGTGGAGTGTAAGTGTGAGTGTGTGGAGTAAGAGTGTGAGTGTGTGGAGTAGTAGTGTGATTGTGTGGAGTGTAAGTGTGAGTGTGTGGAGTAGTAGTGTGATTGTGTGGAGTGTAAGTGTGAGTGTGTGGAGTGTAAGTGTGAGTGTGTGGAGTGTAAGTGTGAGTGTGTGGAGTGTAAGTGTGAGTGTGTGGAGTGTAAGTGTGAGTGTGTGGAGTGTAAGTGTGAGTGTGTGCAGCTGGCTGTTGTTAGCTTGTGGACGTTAGTAAGAGTGGTAACAACAGAGGGTACAGAGAGTTTGGTTACAGCCGAGGCTCGTCCCACAGCAGCAGGTCCACAGAGGGAACATGGACAACTCCTGGGAA